>DWLH01003008.1:0-10053 GCA_018249795.1 Heliconius telesiphe telesiphe | reverse complement strand
CTAATTTGATCCGCTAACTTCGCTAATCCTCTCAAATAATACGTCAAAGTGTAACTTAGTTAGGTACAATATATGAATATGTGTCTATATTTAATATTATAAGAGTAAAGAGGCCAGTCGTGGTGCATGGGCACAAATTGTGCTGCAAAAATCGACTTGTGATCGATCGATTGTAGGTTCGATCCCCACTCGAGGAAAGGAAATACTATTATAATTTAAATTTATATTTCAATTTCTTCGCTCTGATGTCGATTCAATGTTGATGTCGAGGCAAAGCGCTGCGTTGAGTTTCGCCACTCAACATGCAATGCCTCCAGAATTCGGCGGAAAGTGTAGCACGTAGTGTTTTAACATGAGGTTTCCCCTGTCTACCATATACATATACATACAGCATGAAGCTGATTTATTTGATTTTATTTATAAAACTAAAGAGATTGTTTGGTTGGGCACGCTAATCTCAAGATATTCATATCTTGACATATTTTTATATCGAATACTCTAACTATTAAGAAAGGCAGGCTTTAACCACTTTAGTGGGGTGCTTTGTTAAGTAAACTGCCGCTCAACGTGCAATGTTTCGAATGTCAAACCGTAAAAATTTAGAAATTTTTAATTTGTAAAGAATCAAAAGAACTTTGGAGACAAAAATAAAACTAGTAAGAAAAAAAATAGAAGCTTTTTACAGTGCAACTCGAGCAAAAGTATAAAAGGATATAGATGATTACCTCATACATGATTAAAATATTGAAAAATCGACTAAAAATTTGAATAAGTCGCCTAAAAATATATATGTTTTACCTCTAAAAACTATTATCATTACACGTATTTTACCCTTTACCAATTTTTTTACCTTTACCTAATAAAGCAACTTACCGCATTGAGAGCTTCCATTTCGTATGGACTCAGCTTATATGATGCATCTGATCCGACCAGGCGTAGAGTGGATCTAAAACAAAAAATAACTCTTAAAAACAATTTATTAAAATATATATTTTTTTTATAATTTTCATATAGTACAACAAAATCAAATATTAAGATTTAATATTTGAAAATATATTTAAATGTTATACTGAATGGCCGAACTTTTTTAGGATTTAACCATAAATAGTATAATTTACAGATTTACAGAAGTGCCAAAAGTCATAATTCTAGGTCAACCAAAAGTACCCTTTTCATTTTGATTCCCTTTATAGTTTCGAATTACGCGTTTTTTGTTTTTTTTTTTTTAGTGAATGTACAATTACAATTGTTTCAGGAATTCAAGGCACCGTAGATTTGAGTATATGGTTTGAATTTCAATCTCGATATCTTCAAGCGTTCCTGAGATATGGAGTCGATAGATCCAGACGAACAACAAGGTGTTCTATAAGGAATCTTTTTTTCCTTAAAAGATACGGAACCCTAAAAGTGAAGTATAAGATTTTGCAATCGAGTGCAAACATTGCAATTTTCCAGTTTAAAGGGTATATGTAATTTAGTCTATGAAAGTCTAGAACAATATAAAATGTATTCTTTATGTATATATATATTAAAGTGACAAGTACAATGCTTTGTATCAATATTACTAAGTGAACCAAAAACTTCTTCCCCTTTTTATGAAAAAATTGGCACGGTTATGGTTTATAATGATGATCTATATAATAGAAATTAAAAATTAAATTAAATTAGCTTCACGCTGTATCCCGCACACAGCAGGGCAGGTAGAGGGAACCTAGTGTTAAGACACTCCGTTCCCCACCTGCTGCCGAATTTTGAAGGCATTGCGTATTGAGTGGCAGAACTCAACGCCGCGCTTTGCTTCGACACCAGAGCGAAGAAATGGAAATATAAATGTAAGTAAATATTTCATCTCCTCGAGTGGGGATCGAACCCACAACCAGTCGGTTTTACAGTCACACCCTGTGCCACTGCGCCACGACAGGCCAGGTATTAGGTAACTAACCGATCTTTAAGATTCTTTGATAAAAATTCTAGATTTAATTTACGATTTTATTAAATACAACGAACAAAAACTAAAAATATATTTTAAAAAAATATTCATGTTCGCACCTACGCCAGAAATAACGGATTTTAAGAAATAACTAAGTATATATAATAAGAAGATGTTAAAAAGAGTATAATATATTTTTGTTTAGAATTTTGTAATAAATAGTCTCGTTATCTAAGTATATTAGCGTACATAGTTATTGGTTGTATTGTATAAAGGGAAATTTGTTCCAATCTCTTTAAAGACGAAACTCTGAAATGGAAGCCGCAAATCCAAAACGCTGTTCGAACATTTGAAAGAGTACGGAACGGATTGAAAATTTTCTTTTTATATTTTCTTAAGCTGTGCCTAGATTTTATTATGAATTATATATATATATATATTATTTAAAATGCAAGTAAAGTAGTTTAATTAAATTTGAAACTTAGAAAATCTGAATAAATTAAATTTATATTCAGAATCTGACAGAAATCGCGATGGTTGCAAGTTCGATCCCCACTCGGGGTGATTATAATATTTTAATTGTTCTTATATTATTGGAACGGGGACTACGTTAATTAATATAGTGCAGCATTGATTTCCGCAACTCAATACGCTATGCCTAAAAAAAATTGAAAGGAACTGGGGGACCAAGTGGTTTAGTGTTAGTTTCACTCTGCCTACCCTGTTTTACGGGAACACGTGGAGCAGTTAAAAAGCAAAGATTTTTTTCATTTCCTTTGTTACCTGAGTTATTTATAAAACGAAAAGTCATGGAACGGCTTAATAATATTACTTATTATCAGAGCGAGAAAATGAAAATAATTAATTCCTCCGATTGGAAATCAAACCCACAACTGTTGCATTTATAGTAAGATATTGCGCCACTGACTTATATGATCTCTAAAACAATATTTGCTTTGATAAATTTAAATTGCATTTATTCCACTAAAAACACTTTATATTCTGCTTAAAATAAAAAAATAGGCCTCGGCATGGGCGATGCCATGAACGACGGTTTGTCGATAAAAGGTACAGAACGTGACTGGAATAAAAGCGCGGCCGCGGTACGAAAAAAAAACTCAGCTTTGGAATAAATACGGTGTGTATCGCCTATTGAGTGACGTTTGTCGTCTATTAGGTAATAAATGTAATGGTTGATTAGAGGCTTTTTTTTTGTATTTTTTGAAATTTACAAAATTTGCCTTTGACTTTGATTTTAAGTATTTTTTTAGCTTATATAAATAAAATATATTTTGGTACAATGTGTTTTGCTTAACTTTTGGCAGCATTTTTAGTAGCAGGTTCTGATAAATAAAATATATTTAAAAAAAAATTCGAAAGTATAATAGATCGATATATACGATTTAAAACAGATGAAATGTTTTTCAAAGTAGGACATAATTAATGCAGCAGTATGTTAGCACATTTATTTTTCAATTTATAAAACCCAGCGTTTGAAAATATAAATTTAACAAAGAGAAATCTTCCAAAGTATGAATTGATATTTAAAATGAAATAGAAAAATAAAACCGTCGCCAGTCAATTATAGTAATAATTGTCATTGAGAGGAATTAATCATTTTTATTTCCTCACTCTGGTAACATACGTATATACGACGTATAGCTTGGCGTTGAGTTCCACCACTTGACACATAACGTCTTGAAAATTGAGTGGAAAATACAGTGTAAAGCCATTTAATATAATAGTAATAGAAAAAAATATTACGGGACCTCTTTAAAGTATGCGGGGTTCCTGGTAAAGTTTTTATTGATTGAAAAATTACTTATAGGTCCCGACTGTTAATCCTAATAAACTATTGGGCTTGTTTATTTTCTTTTTAGTTTGATGCAGTCGGGGTTTTTGTTTTTACAAATATTTTTTTATTTTTTATTTTTTTGTTAGAATTTATTATAGTAATGATAATCATGATATACCTTTTTGAAATTCTGAAATTGAGCTCTTGAATTTGATTTCCATATTGTAGTATTCGAAACGAATTTTTTTTTTTCACTAAGTCCAATGGCGTACCTCAGCCGCCATGATTATTTTTTATCAACGTCACCTATCTAAGAACACTTGGGCTGCTAATACGAATCTAACGATACCTTAAATATGTAAATCCGTTCAGCGGTTCTGGAGATACGAGGTAATAAAGAATATTACATACATACAAGATACGCGCGAAAAACATAACCCTTCCTTAGCAGTCGGGAAAAATAAATAACATACAACAATAAACTGTGACAAAAGTTAGATATACAAAAAAAAAAGAATCACACAAGAAATCACAGAAGTAAATTAAGAAAATTCACCCTAATTTAGTCAACCATTCACCATACACAGTCGTACAAACGGCCGGCCATTTATAATATAACCAAAATAATATTTTATTTTACACCTTTCGCCGAAATTGCAGCCGGCGTTTTCGAGAGCGAAAACATTTCTCAACCAACGTGTGCTCCAGCTAATGCTCGCTCAAACATAAATCTACAAATCAAAATTTAATATTCAACTTTGTTATATCCTATGTCGTATAGATGCCGCATAATCATCATGTCTTTTTTTTCACTTTCACGCTTTATCCCGCAAAACAGGTGAGGCAGAGAAAAGCTATAGTCTTGACATTTCCTTTCATACAAATATTTAGTCATTGCGTGTTGAAGGGTGAAAGTTAATACTAGCTGCTAAAGTGGTCAAATTAATATTATAAATTACTCAGACCAGACATGGAACTTAGAAACATAATTGGGGATAAAGACAACATTTTGCGTTAGGTTAGGTGTCGGAGTAAAATCACGGTCCCTGGATCAATTCCAGTTTTGATAGTTTATTTAAGACAAGTAAATAGCGTCTCTTATATTTTTAAAGTAAAATTTAGTGATTATGGTCTCTGTTTTTTTTATAATTTTCTTATGTTATGCCATAATCACAATAAAAGCTAAATAATGCTGTCTGATATCTGAAAACCAAACGAAAATCATTATGTAAAATCGTATAATAACATCACAAAATAATTAATCTAAAAAACATCACCAACTAAACTGAAAATAAAAAATTATACAGAAAAATATCTACAATATTTTTATTAAAAATACAGCTTTTAATGACGAAGCTGCATATAAGCTATAACTAAACCAACATTCGTATTTTATGAATATGAACTGAGCCTGCTAATGGAGGAAAAAGCAATAAATGAAATGAAATATGTAACTTGTCTATCATTTACGCTTGCTTGACGGTTCATATTTAGTACATGGTATATAAGTATCATGTCGGTAGCTAAATAAATATAATACACCCACGGAAGAAAAAACGGAGAATGGAGACACTTTTAAGAAGTCTATTTAAGACACCAAAACCAATCGTTGTCCAGTACAACATTTATTTTTTTGTTACATACTGTATGTATCCTGTATACTAGTATATAAAGGAACTCGCGTGAAGCTATATTAGGGAATGTCTCCGTGGACTATAGGGCCCCCCATCTCCGCTAAAGGCAATAAATTATATGACCAGGTAAAAAATATATACGAAAAAATCACCAATATATTTTTTTAAGCTTTACGCTGTATTTCGCACATGCCTACATAAATGATCACAAATCTACACACGTATTAATAATAATAATAATAATAAAAATCAAATCAAATCAGCTTCACACTGTATCCCGCACACAGCAGGGTAGGCAGAGGGAACCTAGTTTTAAGACACTCTGTTGACTACTTTTAAGTCGGTTTACAGTTACATTTTGTGCCCCAGCGCCACGACTGGCCTCTAGCTAGCAAGCCTACAATCACCGCTTACCATGTATATATGTATAGACTAAGAAAAGCTAGCTGCAGCCGCACGCAGGGGTCAAACTCCTAGTAATATATAATAATAATAATAAAAAAAATAATTATTTAACATTTAAAACAAATCGATAATTTAAATTTTAAGTAAGCAGAATACGATTTGGAAGTATTTTAAAAAACGTAGTTTTGCGGCGGATTTAAATGGGATTGAATGTAAACATCATTTATTTCGGAAGCTCGAAACGCATACTTAGGTCTTATCGTTACGTTACACGCTAGTTGAAAAATCAAATTTGCTTTCTGAATGAAAACTTGCATGTATTTTTTTTTTAAAAGTAACTTAATTTTGCCTTAAACTTATGTTATTATGTATTTTTAAATTTATATGCTCCTTGTGTTTAAGTTTTTAAATATAAATTAAAGAAATGATTTAAAATCGATTATATATATATATATATATATATATAAACGATTTCTCGATTCGATATTATATATATATATATATATATATAATATCGAATCGAGAAATCGTTTTATAGCTATAAAGAATTTTTAGAAATTGAGATTATCAGAAATAAGATAAATATTTAATAATAATAATAATTTTAATATATGAAATAAAATATAAAAAATAAATTAATATAAAATATTGTTATGTTATATAGTGTAACTAATATATGACCTGTATGTTCTTTTAATTCTGTGTATTGTTTGACTTGTTATTGTTATTTCCAATAAATTATGACTGATTATGATTAAAGTTTGTAAATATTATATAGAATTAAAATCCTATCAATATTTTCTGCTTTCAATTTTTTATTTGAAACACTTGTTCTGACAATTCAGCTTCACGCTGTATCCCGCACACAGCAGAATAGGCAGAGGGAACCTATTATTAAGACACTCCGTTCCCCACTTTGCGCCGAGTTCTGGAGGCATTGCATGTTGAGTGGCGTAACTCACCGCCGCCCTTTGCCTCGACACCAGAGGGAAGAAATGAAAATATAAATGTAAATAAATATTACATTTTCCCGAATGGGGATCGAACCCACAACCAGTCGATTTTACAGTCACACTTTGTGCCCCTGCGCCACGACTTGCCTCACTGTTCTGACAAAAATGGGAAAAATAACATAACCTACTCGTATCATAAATTAAATATATACCCCCAAATGTGATTTGGACTCATAGCCCTTCCGTTACACTAATATTTGCAAACAATTACATCTTTAAAATCTATATATCTCTATTACAAAGTGAAATACCATCAAGAATCAACTTACTTCAAAAAGCTGAATGCAGCACAAACAAAACCATTTCCAAGTGAAACAGCGCGTGGTATCTCTCATTCTGTATAAAACAACAGGGAAATTCAATCTGGAGGCTTGCATACAACTCACGTCGGTTTAAATCTGAGCCTGAGTCGTTTACCAAAAATATTGATAGCTGTGTAGTATTGGAGTTACTGTGTTTTTCTGTAATATTTTTTGTTTTTTGAAGAGCAGCACAGTGTTAGCTTGTAAGCGACGGTAGAGAATTCGATTTCCACTTGAAGCAATTTATTATTTTCATCTCTTCTATATAGTAACTCTATTCGAGGAATAGATTATACTTAAAATATTTTATATCACCGCTCTAATAAGACAAAGCGCGTCATTGCGGTCTGCCACTCAGCGTGTGATATCCCGAGGATTCTCTGGGAAGTAGTGAACAAAAAGAAAATTGTTAATATAAGAATATTTATTATATGTATTGAGCTACAAACATACCAAACGTTCATATACTGTATGTTCATATGTGTATACAAGTGTTGTGCGGGTTAATAAGTCATTTATTTCATACACTTCTTAGAATTTTTATCAAAAAATTATTAATTCTAATAGTCTATATTTTTTAGTCTTCATATATATTGTAAGATCTCCCTTTGTGACAAATTTCAAAACTGTAAGTCTACCGATACCCCACGGTATTCGTTACGCGGCGAATTTCATACAAAATGCAATAAAATCTTATAAACACTCGTATCTTTTAATTGCGCTTACTTAGAAGCTAGATTTTTACTGTACTTAAAGAGAATATTAGACTTGAATTATTGAAATAAATTTTATATGAATACACTCGAAATAAATGATCTTGGGAGAAGGACAACAAAGTGAACAGATATCTTCATAAGGGTTCCGTTTTTACTTTTACAGGTATGAAATACTAAATAAGAAAAAAATCTCATTTACTATACCAGTCCAGTCAGAGGCGGTGGTCGAGGGGAAAGCGCGGCGTTAAGTTCCGCCACTCAACACGCAATACCTCCAGAAATTGGTGGAAAGTGGGGAACGGAGTGTCTTAGCACTAGGTTACCTCTGCCTGCGGGATACAGCGTGAAGCTGACAAAAAAAATACTATACCTATTCTGCTCTTTAACTATAACGTTACAAACACTATTAAAGCTTTCAACTGGTCGCGTTTGAAACAAACCCGTACCGAGTAAACAACCTAGATGCAAACGCTAACTAATTTTATAACTAACGTAGAAAAACAATTTGTATCACGATTCCCGCATCATGTTGTGATTAAAACCTATAATATATTATGTTGGGCAATAAGCTTCTTTATATATTTTTTATATTCTTTAGATACATAATATGAAGTGTAATTATTTTTTGTATTAAAAATACGTATATTGTATGTGTAATTTTTGTTTTTCTGTGAGATGTTTGTAAATTTTCATTTTTCATTTTTTTTCTTCCTTTATGCATGATTGTAGGTTCACTGAAGTAGCCTATAGATTTCAATTTAAGAGAAATATAAGCGCTCGTATTGATCACTCGAGTCAGTTTAGCTGTTCAAAAAACCTAAATGCAAACGCTAATTCATTTTCAAACTAACGCAGAAAAATAAATCGAATCCGCAATGAACAGATGCATAGTGGCAGGTACTGGACGAGAGTGTAACAGTGAGAATGAAAAGATCAGAATAAAGAAGAACGTGGTCAATTTGTTTGGGCGTGTCGAACGAATGAAACATTAGAAAAGACGATTTATCTTTTTATTTATATACTAGCGACCCGCTCGCGGCTTCGCCCGCTTAAACCACAGAATTATTTAATTAACACACTGAGTTATGTTCGTGTTTTGATATACCTATAATGTATGTTTGCAACGCAATGAAGATTTTTAGTGAGAAAGTTATTAAAACTTTAGGTCGCATTTTCGAACCTCCCATAAGAATCTTCAATTGAATGTTTGAAATAAAAACACAACTTATCGATACTTACAATAAAATCCTAACTCATCGGTGTCTGTCTGTACATGGAAGATATTACATTTAACGATGTAATAGCATTTGTCAGTTGGTCTGTTTGTCTGTGCGTTTGTTCACGGTAATCTCAGAAACGGCTTAACCGATTTAAATTCTTTTTTTGTTTGTATTTTGGTAATCTGCCCTTAAATATTTAGTATTAGTTTTATTTTAATCAGCTTCACGCTGTATCCCGCACACAGCAGGTTAGGCAGAGGAAACATAGTATTAAGACACTCCGTTCCCCACTTTCTGCCGAATTCTGGAGGCATTGCGTGTTGAGTGGCACAACTCAACGGCGTGCTTGTCATCGACACCAGAGCGAAGAAATGGAAATATAAATTTAAGTAAATATTTCATCTCCTCGAGTGGGGATCGAACCCACAACCAGTTTTTCCAATCACACTTCGTGCCGCTGCGCCACGACTGGCCTCAACTGGACTGGACTTTATTTTAATCGGTTCACACCAAGTTAAAACCAGATCCACGCTTTATCCCGCCTTTAGCAGGGCAACTGTGTGTTAAGATATTGCGTATAATGTGTGACTGATGTGCGAAATGAAAACATTATTAAACGAAATGAAAATATTATTAAATTATAATTCAATCCAAGTGGGGATCGGACCCACACCAGTCGCGTTACAGCCCCCACTTTATGCCCCTGTGCCGCAACGGCCTTTAACAAAGAAGAGAAGAGAAGCGTCAGCGATCCTTTTACGGAAATAGCATATAGGTAAAATATTTTAAATCCATATCTAAAGAATTTAAGCAACAGTGTAGACGTAGGTTTTATTTTTCATTTCACGATGTTTAATCATATCTATATTTCGTGTGACGCAGTTACGCATAGATACCAATAACGTAAACACATACTACTAAAACCAAACGTTGCCGCCAATACCTACGACTCGATTTCGGAATGTTGCGGCGGTTTCCCTTTGATAGGTTTATGTGTGCGTGCGTCGTTCTTGACAAATTGTATTTTATTTTACAACG
>DWLH01003007.1:0-10054 GCA_018249795.1 Heliconius telesiphe telesiphe | reverse complement strand
ATAAAGTACAAATAAAAATTATATAAGTAACATTATATCAAAAGGAAAACGTACATATATAGAATCAACATTATCTAAATGGTCTTTTATATTACACTATTAAAATCATAGCGATTACACATACGATAAAAATGATACACAGCAATTTATGAAAAATGTTACAAAAGGGTTACATTCTTATTTAATTGTGTAACAAAGTTTAATGTAATGAAAGATCTCCTGACAGTTTTAAAATGTTGGGTAATTTTCAATTAATCGTTTTTCGAAGCAAAGCGCCTATCTGCGTTATATGTGTTAGAACCAAATTCTACGTAAATTATATTTTTAATTTAAACGAATTTAAATATACGAAATATATTATTTATATAAATATATATTTAATGATTTCTTTTTATTGAAGAACAGAATATATTTTTATTTATTACATGCTCATTAATGAAAAAAAAATGTTCTTTTTCTTGATTGAAATGCGATAAATATTACTTATACATATTATTTTGTCTATGAACATGGGAAAAATAAATCATATAATCATTCCGCCTTGTGAAATCAGACATTCAGCTTGTAAAAGCACCAATATTTTTAAATAAAATATGTTATCTTATACTCTACCTTCTCTCTCCGCCTGTCATAGTCTGGATACCAATCCCCGCTCTCTGCATCTTCGTCCCCGTCGTACATATCCTCGTCGTCTCCGAACTGGTTATCATCCTCTAACACTGTAAGACCTTTTATCTTCTCAAGGGACTCGAAAACTTGCTTATCCTTGCTCTTATCTTTGTCTTCTTCAACTAAATTGCTGTCTTGATCTTCATCTGCGTATATCTAAAATAAAATATATATATATATATATATATATATATATATATATATATATAAAAAAAAAAAAATCAAACATATATCATCATATAACAGTATCCCGCAAACAACAGGGTAGGCAGAGGAACCTAGTGTTAAGACACTCTGTTCCCCACTTTCTAGCGGTTTCTGGGGGTATTGCGTGCTAAGTGGCGGAACTCAACGCCGCGCTTTGCATCGACACCAGAATAAAGAAATGGAAATATATTTTTTTAAATAATAACATTTCATATTTTTTTTTTGACAAGCTCTTTACGTAAGGGATGAAATGTAATCAATCTTGTATATACATTAGCGTATTTTCGGAAACCCTTTACCGTTACTTTGTCACCGTGTTCATCTTGTCTCGGTGTCATCTTTCTTTGATAGATCATCTCTATACAACTACACCTTATGTCATATATCAACATAATACACCTTATGTGTGTAATGTAGTTAATAAACATAACCATTGAGGCCAGTCGTGGCGCACAAGCGTGCGACTGTAACCATGACAGGTTGTGGCTTCGATTCCCACTCGAGGAGTTCTAATTTAATATTTTCATTTATGGCGTTTAGTTCCGCCACTCAACACGTATTGTCTCCACAATTCTGTAATAGGCATGTTTTAACGAGAACGGAGTGATACTGGGTTCTCGGGTTCTATGTGCGGAATACAGCGTGAAGCTAAAAAAAGTATAACTATATTTTAAGCATAAATAGGATGTTCTAATTTGTTTTATGAGTCTATTTATATAAATAAATGAATTAATTGTATATAAATGAAATGTGTCAATGGTCCATAATTATGGTATAAAAAAAATCACTATAAATATTTAAAAAAAACATTTTGTTATGAATTAATTCTTATTAATTCTTATATAGTAAAAAAATGATAATTTGAAACACGACGCTGTTCGTTCGCCCTTGTTAGTATAACCATATCATAAAAATTTAAAGATAGCTCATAAGTTATAACAAGTAGATACTTATATCATCAGAACACATGATATAAACGTTGAGCTTTAAAAATAAATAGCTTCATTTGATCGCAACGGAATGAGGGTAGCGTTTAATGCTTGTACCGTATTTTATTGGTTTTATGATTGAATAGAACATTTATTACGAACAGCTGTGTTACTCGATGATTAATCGCTTTTAAAACACTGAAATCAATTACGGGAAACATATTTTGTTTATTATATTAGATGTTCATGTTTAGTTTATGTTAGTGATTTTTCTTGTTAATAGAAATCTTTTATAATGTTAAAATAATGAAGTTTTAAGATTTTTTCACTTTATTGGCGAAAAGTATTTTGATCCTGAATGATTAAATCAGCTTCATGCTGTATCCCGCACATAGCAGGGTAGGCAGAGGGAACCTAGTGTTAAGACACTCCGTTGTCCACTTTCCGCCAAGTTCTGGAGGCATTGCGTGTTGAGTGGCGGAACTCAACGCCGCGTTTTGCCTCGACACCAGACCGAAGAAATGAAAATATAAATGTAAATAAATATTGCATCTCCTCGAGTGGGGATCGAACCCACAACCAGTCGATTTTGCAGTCACACTGTGTGCTCCTGCGCCACGACTGGCCTGAATGATTATTTCGTTAGATTCTTTATATTCTGTAAAGAGCGTATGATAAATAAAGTTATGCATGTCGCTTTCTGAAGACAAAAAACTCACAAGCTCTTGTTTCCGTGGTTATAGAGAAACTTGTGTAGTGCTTCCTTAAAACACATATACCACATCCGTGGGAACGTTTACATTGATGGTCAGATATATTTAAAATGTATGATTATAATATTGATTTAAAATGGTACATTAAAATTTTTGATTAATTCTAATAACAAAAGTTTTACGTTGTGATCTTCCAACTTCTCTAAACAATATATCAGTTATAAAAAAGTGTATTTTTTTAAACTTTTTATGTAACGGGGCGAATAAATAAAGAAATATACGCATAAACCTTTAACTTGAAATTTCCTTGTACCTCTATAAATAAATTACTTCAGCGAATTATTTTTTCTGCAACAAAAATATCGTATCCACCTTCTATATTTTCTTATGATCAAAGTTTTTATTTGATTGAAACATATCTCTCAATAATGTAATAGCAACATTACAAATACTGGTTCCGATTCTCTTTGTTCTTTTTGTATTTTTCAAATAACAAGTGGTATCTGTACAGCTCATTGCTGTTTTAATTCTCGTAACAATGATATTGATCGGTCGGACCTTCGAACTTATCGACGGGCGAGCTCCATCGTAATGGACGAGTAACGAATCGAAATCAATATTTATTATTGCCGTCGGCTTAATGTGGGTAGATGTTTTGTCCAAATATGTCGTTGATAAGTTAAATATGTATTACCAACGAAATGAACGTTCATGTCATAATAATATAGAAAAATAATTGATTCCGTAACATTTAGTACATAAAATGTGTCAAAAGTTAATTATAAAGATGTCAGTCACTGCCTTCTATCTAACATTTTTTGTAACAAAAACTTCAGTTTGGTATTTTAAAGTTTTCTTTCTCATTGTTTATAGAACTGGATTATCGATTTTTAAATTATTAAATGATAGTGTAGTGATTGTAAAACAGCCTCGTCCATATCTTTTTATTTTTTTATTAAGCCTTTTTAACCCCCCTAAATTTTTTTATGCATTTAGTTTAGCAGACTGAAATTCTTACAAAAATGAAAAACGAATTGGAAAGGAATATAACAATTCAGATAATAAAATATGACATCTTCCGTATCGAATCACAAAAATCCAATAAGAACTCGAGATCAAATTCAACATGTACCGTGTACCGGTGTCTTGTAAACGTGTTGGATTTTATATACATTTGTAGATATTCTTTTTATTTGCTTTGATATATTTCTTAATTAGTGTTCATTTCTTATTATAATTAGTTGGGAATATCTCTCTATTAGTACAGAATAATGAAATACATTTAGTATTCAAGAATTTTTAATATGAAAAGAAATAAATACTAAAATGATTGAATACCATCGTACTTCGTTCGGGTTCGACTCCCATCGAGAAAATAATATTTCTTTTATTTTGTGTCCTCTCTGTAACTAGACAAAAGCAGCGTTGATATTTTTAAATCGGGCGGTTTATTTATATAAACAGCTTTTTATTTCATGGCCTGATTTTATTATATAATGTAATATTATGTTTCTCCACTCCTATACTATGTATCTCAAAATCGGCAACAAGTAAAAACTGAAGTTATGTATTGAAACATGATACGGCATAGGATACAAAAATGGCGTGTTTTTACAATATTGTTTCATAAAAATCATATTATTTTATGTAAAAAGATTATATTTAAAACAGGTAATTTTTAAGGCACATATGTATACGAAAGAGTAACGGGTATCCGATTTAATGTTTGCAATTAATTAAAGCTTTTATATTGGTTTTTAAGGACACGCGCCGCGCCGTTATATATGGTTTTGACGTACTATAATATTTTCGTGTCAGTTTGGGAATTCACAGATATATTTTAAGTAAGCTGATACCACTATAAGAAAATATTCATAATATACGCCTAAGCCCGATCTATAGCTTTGGTAAATTGCTATATATCGCCCATAAAACTTGTTTTTAACAGATAGACTAGAGTCACTTAAGTAAGTTGTCTTTTATCGCTCGTAAAGTACGATAATAAGTATAGAAGTCGGATCAGGATTCGTCCACACATTGTGTCCGAGTGCATATTATATGGATAATAGTGAGAAATAGAAATCAACTTACACTATTTTAAACAAAACTCTTAATTCTAAATACTCTTAATTCTACACTTCTGTTTATTTTTTTTGCTAGTTCCTTCCACAGCACTGTAGTTTATGTTATCGAAGCGACATAAATCAGACGAGTAAAACATTTTTATCGTGACATCTCTGACTACAGCTTTATTGAAGAATTTTACATTTTATGTTTGAATTTTGCAATAGTGAAATAAATATATATTTAATAAAACTTTTACGTTTTAACCTGCAACTTAGTGTCAAAACACTCCCATCTGGCCAGAAAGCAACCGCTTAAATCTGAGACATCTTACCGCAACGGGGAATTGAAACAAATTCATTCCCACGAGTAGGAATCGAACTCACACACACCGCATTACAGTAAAGTAGTAATTAAAGTAAAATAATTATAATACGAGAATATTAGATTTCTTAATTTTAATGCTTGTTTTTATAAAAAAAAATCCGTAGATTAAAACGGACCCCTAATAGGATTATTTTGTTGTCCGTCTGCAAATCAAAAGGTACGAGCAGTTATGCACCGTTTTTCCTGTATTTTGTATCGAATTAGCAGCGTAATCAAAACCTATAGGGTACCTACTTCAAAGTAAAAACTTATAATACAAATATTCGAAAAAATTTAAAATGTCAAAATTTATACGTATTTCATAGATTTGGAGAAGACATTGAGCCCATGCGCCAGTCGTGGTGCAAGCGAGCGACTGTAGATGCGACATCTTCCGCCACTCAACACTAGGTTCCCAGGTTCCTTTTGTCTATTCTGTTGAGTGCAGGACAGCGTGAAGCTAAAAAAAATATTTTAACAGAAAAAAATATTACAAATTTATTTGTAGTTCCCTTAATAAAAAATAAACGCATGCACCTGCAAGCTTTAGTTTGTCAATTTTTATAATCCAGTCCATCCTAAAATTGGTATTGGATCCAAATTGGACAAAAACTATCACAAACTTATAAGTAGTAAATTTTCTTACACAAAGAGTGCATAGGTCCGCAAACTTAAATTTGTAAATTTTTATAAGTTGTGTTTCCCATAATTGACCTCGGTTCTACTTCCACTTGACTCGTTTTTTCGTCTATGAACGGATTCTCAAATTATTTTCACCATACAAACTGCCATTATTTATGAGGGTATAGTGAAGGAACTTTAATGAAGTGGTTTACGTCGTCATTAAATTATAATTCAGACGTTCGTTTCCATGGAACCTGTCGTAAGAAATACTTGATGTTGCTCCATTAATATGTTTCAGCTCCAGCATTCGAGATGTACATTTATTTTTACATCAAACAACGTGAATTGCGTTTCCTTCATCACAGTGATGGAATGCGCTCTGAGCGTTTTAACACGGTTGTATCTTATCTTAACAGACAACACATTACTTTTAAAAGCCAGTCAAGTATTAACCGTGAGCTTATGGACTTACCAAAATTCTATTTTTAGTTTTTTGGCATGCTTGTTGCAGTGAAATTATAACAGTCCTGGATTTTTTCAACTTCACTCTGTATCCCGCACATAACAGGGTAGGCAGAGGGAACATGGGAACCTAATGTTAAAACACTCCGTCCTGCAGTTTTTACCGAGTTCTTCAGGTATGTAATTCGAATTGAGTGGTGGAACTCAACTCCGCGCTTAGCTTCTTTACCGATTTCTCAAGTGCGCAACGTCACGTGATAATCGTACCCACTACCGTCACGTTTACAATCACACGCTTGTGCCCTGTGCCCACGGTCAATTCAATTTTTAAATTGCTTCAATCATAAAAATCTTGTTAAAGATATAAAAATAATTGCTCTTATTCATCAAATTGTTGATAAATGTATACTGCACTTGATGATGGTAAATTGATGCTCAACCTAACTACTTGAGAGAATTATTATTTTTATAATAAACTTTAGCCTTGAACTTGCTACTTAATAAGTGACGTCTCTGAGTAGTGAATAGGCGTAAAACTGTTGAAAGGTCAGTAGGTTCTCTTTGACCACTTAGCGAAAATTCGAGACACGCATATATATATATATATATATATTAATAAACAATATAAATTATTATAACCTTATTGCTCTGTTGTGTTAATTATGTGTGATGGTACAACAAAAACAAACATCTGCTACAAATGTGGCTACAACACATCTATTATCTAAGAATAAGAACAACGCTCATATCCATATCGCCCGCATTTCAATTCGCTCCACATTCATATGGTACGAATATATAAAAGTAATAATAATCATCGCGCATATTGTTACATAGTAATGCAATCAGAGCGTGACTACCTTCTGGCATCTCGTCAATTCATCGGAAAATAAGAACGGGCGTTGGTCCTTTGTTTTTCGAGATCATTGAACTGAATTCAAAACATTCACCAATACATAATTCAGTGCGGCCTACTTGTGATTCTGATAAACAATTTGGGAAATAAAATTTTTAAAAGTCGTGCCCCATTTCGCGAGTGTAAACGATTTCTGAAGAACGACACGCCGGTAATAGGATGTGTAAGTGGATCAGCTTCAATTATTCGTCCGCGTGACCCGGCAGAGGGAACGACGACGGTAACTAGTTCATGCTGCACAGAAATTGGACGTAACTCGAACTACATTGTAAAATTGACTACGATTGTTAGATAAAGGTTTTATTCGACATATGGCATGGAGCTTATCGCTATATGGTCGTTATACGA
Organism: Heliconius telesiphe telesiphe; assembly: GCA_018249795.1. Lineage (NCBI taxonomy): Eukaryota > Metazoa > Arthropoda > Insecta > Lepidoptera > Nymphalidae > Heliconius > Heliconius telesiphe. The sequence continues at coordinate 2,756 of DWLH01003007.1, read as the reverse complement.
TTTTCTTATTATATGCTGCGATCTGGTCAACAAACAAATCGAATCGTCCGAAGAATAATGTCCTATTAGCAAAGAAAGTATTTTTTAATTTATACGTTACTCATAATATATCATATATACCTACCTATACACCTAATGAAATTTTAAGGGTAGTAAAAGCTTCCCTCTCTTATTTATTTCGGTTATTTATACTCTACAGATTATATATTTCAAATTAAAAATTAAATAAATATTGGGTACAATCAGGCATCTCCTTTAACAACGTTGGGGCTTTATGCCCACATCTATATCACATGTTCAGAATAGGACTTACATATGTGTAGTGTTCCTAGAGCACTAGTTAGGGTCATATTTTACTGCAAAATATTAATTATAACAATAACATAAACCAAGCCTAAGCCTAAAATTATTGAAAAACATATTTATAATATTTATATTGTCCATATTTTATCGTCCAGCTTAAGATAGAAATTCAACATAAAAATTCAGCAGCTCTGAATATGTATATACCGTATTACGTGGCAACCCTTAATGACGTCTATACAGAGTAGGGAATGCTTTGTCGGGCACATTCCATGCTCGCCCACGTTCCACATTCAGAATGGACGAGCATAAATAGTCCAATAGAAAAATTCTTGTATTATATAATATATATAGTATAATATATATAAATAAAAATTGTTATAAGAAAAAAATATTATATCATGTTGTTCAAGTACCTGTTTTACAGTTTATAAATTTGATAATTTTAGTGTTTATATAAAACACTAAAAATAAAATTGTAGGCAGAATAGGTATCCAAAAAAAAAGTTTAAACTAAAAGTACAATTTGGTGTTTGGTGTTATGTTTATCTATGATTTTTTTAGTTTCACGCTGTTTTTCTCAGCCATATAAGGTCAGGCAAAGGGAACCTGGAAACCTAGTGTTAGCAGTTAGCACACTCCGTTTCCCATTAAGACACTTTCGTTCCTCAGTTTCTGCCGAAATTTTGTGGCATTCCGTGTTAAGAGGCGGAGCGAGAAAATGAAAATATTACTTCCCTCAGAATGGAAATTGAAAAGTTTACAGTCGCCCGCTTGTGCCCCTGGCTGCGTCACGACGCAACGGCCTCGATGCAAGGTAGGTTTTTTCGCCTCAGCGATGTGTATCGTCTCGGTGTGATGACGCATAGATGAACTTACGCTGTGTGGCCTTAATCTTGATTTAACAACTTTACTTGAAATAAACTTACAATAAAGATTATGTGAGGCTACTGTGGCGTAGTGGGATAACGTCTGACCGTAAATGCAATGGTTGTGGGTTTGGTATCCGCTCAGAAGGATAAAGGTATAACGTAAAAAATAAAAAAAACATTCTACACTTTATACGTGAAAGTATAAAAAAAAAAGATAATAAAGTCATTAAAAATAACTATTATTTCATAAACTGAGTGTTTTCATAGCTTGAGACTATTAAGAAAAATATAAATTTGAATAACAAATGCGTTATTAATGGTTTGTTTAGATAACATTATATTAGATCGATATCGAGGCCATAGTCGATTTGAAGCGGATTTATCAACAATACTCGCAAGGTTTAGTGGCAATATGCCAGATAATATTTTGCACTCTCTCGTTATACCTACATACATATATAAATTAACATTTTGATTTGTTTACTAATGCTGATTTGTACAGATTTCTTTAGATAAGCTTGTCTTTATCTTTATTAGTATTGTTTCAAGGAAAAATATTTACTGTTTTATAATGAAACATAATAATTTTATACAAGACGTTAAGTGTTTGGTATACTTTTAATGCCTAAAATAATTAAAGTAGAGCCCGCAAGACGATTGCTGAGCTTTGCATTTGTGTAAGTGTACACAGATAGTGTAAGTGTGAGTCTAGATTGCTTAAAGTGCAACGCATCCCTTTTTTGACGTAACTGCTGCTCTTGTACTGCTAGCAACGTCACGTGTTTAATCTTTTTTTTTCCTTAAAAGTATAAGAAAAAATTGACACGATTACTGTACAAGAATAGGAAAATGTATTCCACCAAGCAGTAAAAAAAAAAATTATAGTCACAATACTGTGCACTAATGATAAATATAGTACTTGCAAGTGTTAGTAATACATTTTTACATTAATACATTTTTTATGTTTAATCTACAATTTATTTAGGCTACAATAATAAATTTTATTTTAAAAGCTTAAATACATATTGTTAAGATATCGTTATATATTATTAATACCGAAGAATAAATAATTTTGACTCTTAAGTTTTCATAAAACTATTCACATAAACATTTGAAAGCTCAAACACATTCGAGACACGTACTAAGGCTCTTCACCGTTAAAGTGCAAGTTTCATGGAGTCCTTCTCTCGATATGCTGTAAGAATAATAATGATCTGACTGAAACTAACACTTAAGAATAAAAGCATCGCATCAGTTTATAAATATTATAATAAAAAATTAAGTCAAAATAATCTTACATTACGTTATAGTGAAGAGATTTCTGTCAAGAGTATAAAATGAAAAGGCGAGTATATTAACGACGACGCACCTAAAAGTCCTGTAATATTTGTGAAAGATGCAATAAATAATTGACAAGTTCCAGCAAAAGCAACCAGTCGTGGCGTGGCGTTGAAGCCAGTCGTGGCGCAGTGGCACAGGGTGTGACTGTAAAATCGACTGGTTGTGGGTTCGATCCCCACTCGAGGAGATGAAATATTTACTTAAATTTATATTTCCATTTCTTCGCTCTGATGTCGAGGC
>DWLH01003006.1:0-10057 GCA_018249795.1 Heliconius telesiphe telesiphe | reverse complement strand
AAAACTATTTCAAAATAGTATAAAATCTTTATCGACCGTGAATTCTAATGATAATAAAGATGACAATTTAATTGACCCAATATTCCAAGACGTATGTGCACAAACTAGTAAAAACGTAGCACAGGTTCCTCTTGTACCTTGTAATAATAATCATCATAACATGGAGCCTGACAACAATGACAGACATAACATTCTCACATCAGAGACTGACGAAAAAACTGACAATATGGGTATAAGTAAGTATAGCACTAACCATTCCCAAACATATAACGAAAGTAAAAGTTTACTAATTAAATATAACGATAATGACAGACAAGATAAGCAATTTCAACTTAAAAGAACGCCCAGTTCGAAATATAGAGTAGACAATAGATCATCTAATTCTAGGACATTAATTAAAAACGTATTTACCAAAGTAAATAATACTGAGAAGAAAATAGCCACATCTTTAAAGAACGACATAAGAAAAATACATAAGGTAGGTGAAACAGTCTATGAACAAGTAGCTAAAAAGGCGCTTAGAGATAAAGCCATACCAGACTTCAAAGGTCCGTATAAAATAATTAATTTGCACTCTTATAATATAACGGAGATTATAAATAATCATCCAAATACTACTTCTAATAGAGTTCGTTTTAAGTTGCTACGAAGACCTCATCTTGTTTCAGGTCCCTCATTATTGGAGCCCTCGTGTTCCAGGTAGGAGCCGAAATAATCATTGATCCTATAGATAATACACATGGAGTTTTATTATTTAAAGAAGGTCAAATTCTTAAACAGAATGATACATTTAACCTTGCTTGTACCTATAATATAACTCATTTACAGTTCACTTTTAAAGAACTCATATCATTGTACGTGAGTACTAAAAATGCAGAAGTTAATACTTCATCTGAGAGGATACATAAAGCCTACAGAGATCAAATAGAATATAAGTTAGATTTAATTAATAAAAAGTTATTGTTTCTTAATCCTACTTCTAGAGTTAAGCGTGGTATTATAAACGGATTAGGTTCAGTAATAAAAGTTATAACAGGAAATTTAGACGCCAACGACGCCATTAGATTTGAAAAAGAAATTAATAAAATTCGTAGTTCAGTTAATAGTATTCAAAACTTTCAGCGACATTCAATAACTTTAGCCAATTCAACAATAAATGAATTTTCAGATCAATTAAGTAAGATAAATGAGAATCAACATCGTTTAACATTTGTCTTAAGGAATATTACATTTCATTCTAATATTTTTATTAATCAATTGCATTTTCTAGAAATATACGTACAACTAGGTTTTAGTTTACAGTCTATTTTGGATAGGTTAATGCTACTAGAAGATGCTATGACATTTTCAAAGTTAGGTGTAATGCACCCTAGTATTTTAAGCCCTAGAAATTTAATTTTAGAATTATTAAATTTTCAAAAAATATATTCCTTTAGAACAGTTACAGAGATTAATATTAGTGATATAAATAAAATAGAGCAGTCTATTACGGTGAAAGCATATAGTACAGAACATTTCTTAACTTTCATCCTAGAAATTCCTTCCATTGCTCCTGAGATATATGATTATGTACATCTTTATTCCATTCCTGATAAATATAACCTAACAATTATTCCCCAATCCAAGTTCCTTGTACTTGGTAACGAAGGGTACACATACCTAAGCGAAGGATGTAGAAAGATATCAGAAGGGATGCAACTCTGCAAATCACTTGAAATTAAAAGCATAGAGAATTCCGAGGACTGCATTATTGCTCTTGTTAAACATCAAAGGGCTAATTGTACGCAAGCACGTATACATTTCAAGCTAGGAAAACTACAAAAGGTCTCAGAGATGTCATGGCTAGCGGTTTTGCAAGACACAGAAGTAATAAGGACTCAATGTGGATTGAAAACAGGATATCAAAGGATATCAGGAATAGTTCTAATCACCATAACAGACGATTGCATAGTTCAAGTCATGAATACAACTTTAAGAACGCATATTAAAACTATTTCTATTAATGAAGTTATACCATTACCAAAAGAAAACTCACTTTTTATAAATGAAGTTCACTATGAGATACACCTAGAAGATATATCGCTCGATTCCATACATCAACTTGCAAATAGTATTCAAACTCTCGAAGTAAATGAAGAAATAGATTGGCCTATTATAATGGCTGTTCCCAGCTGGCCTACGATCATTATATACATTTCTATAATAGTTTTTATTATGTGGAAAATCTACAAGCATTTACGCAGAGTCCCGGAGAAAATCAGCAGCGAGGACGCTTCAGGAACCTGCAGGACCAGCTTCCATCTTAAGGAGGGAGGAGTTAACAACGTGTAAAGATGCATTCCCCTGACGCCGCACTTGCAGCTCGTGGAAACAAACAATAGAGTTTAATATATTTGCTGAGTTAACTATTTTCAATAATATAAATTTTTAATAAATATTCTTTGTCTTCAACTTGCTCTGATACAGAAAGGTTCTTTGTAAAATTAAATAAATAAATTTTTTAAAAAGCCTTTTTCTCGCCTGCGTAATTTAACTTCCGGCTTGTAATTTTACTTCGCTGAGATCAGCTAAAGTGCGGTTAAAATTTGAGCAACGTTAAATTTCTCAAGTTAAAATTTAATTGACTGTAAATCGATTCATTTTGGCTGAGTAATTTCCCGCTTTATCTTGAATGTATAATAGAAGGTTAGAGAGAGGCAGAGAAATATTATTGTTAATACTATGTTCTCCGCTCTCCGTCCGAATTCATACTACGTTAGTAATGCTAAAAACGCTGTGCTTCGTCGTAGTAGAACAGTAAATGAAAACACTTCAGTCCCCCGAGTGGGAATCGAACACACAGCCATCTCACGTAAAATTATATATTTTTGACGCCAAAATCGCACGATTGACCATAGTCTAGCTGTACACGCAATCATTACGGATTCAATCTCCGCAATTTAAAAAAAAATCCATTTCACTGTTGTTTTGCACCACATCATTAAATTGTTAAAACGGTAGAAAAATTTAGAATATAGATGTATAATCATAATAATCAGCTTCACGCTGTATCCCGCACACAGCAGGGTAGGCAAAGGGAACCACTTTCCGCAGAGTTCTGGAGGCATTGCGTGTTGAGTGGCGGAACTCAACGCCACGCTTTGTCTCGACAACAGAGCGAAGAAATGAAAATATAAATGTAAGTAAATATTTTATTTCCTCCAGTGGGGATCGAATTCACAACCAGTCGATTGTACAGTCACACTTTGTGCCCCTGCGCCACGACTGGCCTCAAAGCAGAGCGAGAGAGCAGAGTATCTTATCACTTAAAACATATTAAAATATTTAGTACCAATTTTCCACTACTTCCACAATGTACCATCAATCAACTAACATTAATCAAACGCAAATTGTATTTGTAATGGCATTTGTCTCAACCGGACACGTTGTTACAATTTGCAATGGAACGGAACTATCGATAACATTGTTTAATCTCCTGCCAACGCACCCTTACCAGATAGTAATCGCTTAGATGTCACTTGCACCCTTTACCCAAGATTAATTGTTAACATGGAGCTACTACGTATTCGATGATATACGTTTAAATTATGTTTCGTACATCAAAACGGCTTTCATATTTTTATTCTTTATATATAGAAAATTCGTATTGTCATTGTAGATGAAATGGCATAGTCAAAATAATTTATCATAATTATTATTTTAGGGTCCGTATCTCATAAGGTGAAATGGGAACCCTTATAGTTATACTTTGTTGTCCGGCTACCCTTTTGTCAAGACCATTTATCGCTAGGTCACGTGGAGGTAAAAAACTTAAATTAATATCAAATATTCAGCTCTATAATCCCTAGGAGCATAGAAAATATCAAGTTTCTACGTCTATGCAATCTTTTTTTATGGACTTTATATGAAATTCGTCGCGTAATCAAAAGCCTATATGGTAGGTACTTCCTGTGGTGGATCTACAGTTATAAAATTGGTGAAGAGAGTACAAATAAAGTAAAAAAAAAAACAAAAAGTGAAAAGTTTCGTAAAAATATAGCAAACTTATATTTGTAGTTCATTTCATACAAAATTTCTGCATAACAAACTAAAATTTCTCAACTTTTATAAGTTGTACTTGCCGTTGACCTACAATCGTGCAATTGGTACGGAAGCCTCAGTGGGCGAGTCTGACTCGCACTTTACCAGTTGTTTATTTCTTGATAATACGTGTCCTGCTTTCAACCGGATAATGAAAGAAAACAACTATTTGCAATAGTTATAGCACCGATTTATTTCTACTTAATGATTGGTCACAAGGAATTATGTAAATGGAAAGAGGCCTATCGTGGTGCATGGGCACAAAGTGTGACTACAAACGCGACTGGTTGTGGATTCGATTTCCACTCTAAGAAATGAAATATTTCCATTTCTTGACTCTGGTGTTCAGGCAAAGCACAGCGGTGAATGCCGCCACTCAACAGTCAAAGCCAAAATCCAGCGGAAAGTGAGGAACGGAGTACCTTAACACTAGGTTCCCTGCTATTTGCGGGGTACAGCATGAAGCTGGTTTGTTTTAAAAGATATACATATTTATATATATTCTTTCATTATTTTTCATTATCTACACTAATATAATAAAGCGTAATAGTTTGTTTTGTTGAAACGCTATAACATAGATTTTTGTCTGCATTGTTAACATATTTATGCTTAACTCGCACAAAATTAGTATGTAAATGTTGAACATCTTCACTGGAAAAGTTGTGATTTTAACTCTATTTTATCGCAATTTAATAATGTAGACGGCTACTTTATAAAAATTAAATAGAAAGACTAATCTAAACAATATATTAATATAACCATAAACATATCATAACATAAATGGTGAGCTCTACTATATACGGGACATAGCGACAAACATTTTTTCTTTCCTATTCATCACGAGTAACGTTGCAGTCGAATTCGAATTCCACTGTTGCAAATTTCACAATCCATTGAATCCCCAGTAAGCTACAATAAAGCTGGCGGATCTCACAGATAAAACGCAATATCAAACAATATTTCTCGTTCAGAATGTTTCGAATTATCCACGAGAAACGTATATAGTAGAGTGAATGTGTGTATGTATGTATGATAGATATTCAGTTTAATATTTTAGATCTTTGTTTAAAATATTACGCTATTTTCGATTAGGAATAAAAATGATAGTTTTTAAACATTACTATCACAGTCTGGTTATATTGACCTATATCCATTAATCTATACTAATATTATAAAGTGAAGGAGTTGGCTTGGTTAAACGCGCTAATCTCAGGAACCGCTAGTTCCAATTGAAAAATATTTTCGATAGATAGTCTACTTATCGAGAAAAGCTATAGATATACGATACATCACGCTACCATCTATAGGGGTGAAGTCAAGAGTAAATCATGTAACATCAACGGAAGAGTTTGTGAGCTTCCCTACATCTATCAATATAAGAAAAACTAGCAACGATACTTTGACCAACTTTTTGCCGCCTGATTTGTATGTAAGAAAGTTTTAACACAAGATATGTCTGTCCTTAGACAATATAATATTGTCACTGCAAGAGTTATATTTTTATACTTGATACTAAATTAGATATATACTTGTCAGGACGTCGGAATTCTTTTTTTTTTAGTTTTCAGTGTTGTTTCGTTACATAATAATTATTTTTTTTAATTCATAATTAATTTATCTTAAAGAAACTTTCGTGTTAAACGTCTATGATTTTTTGATAGTTTTGAATTTATTACCCGCCGAGAGATATTTTGATTTAAAATCGGACATTACCCCAGTCGGCGAGACAAAATGTAACAAAGCGCAGCTTAATTCGAATTAAGGGCGGAGGTATAGAATGGTGAGAACAATCTGTCATTTGTGATTAAATTATGAGTAAATTGAGTGACAAAAAGAGGGTCTATGTTAAAATTCGGTGGGTCTAGTATATAATTTGAAAATTTAAAAAATTTTGCTTATCGTTGCCGAATTGTGACACAACAATATGAAAAAAAAATCTATCCAAACTTATTTTAAAACTAGGAACTCGCTTTCTCCTCTCCTCTCCTCTCTCTGCCTAATAAAATTAAAATAAATATTCATTTATTTATTTCGTAGCATTTCAGACTCAATGACCTACATCCGCTTCTATCAACCACTTGAACCTACTCAAAATTTCCTATTATACTAACAAGTTTAACAGTCTTTATTCCTTTTTGCAATACAATAATTAAAAAATTCAATGCTAACTCGTTGGTATAGTTCGTTAACAAATGGATATTATTAAGAGGTGAACGTCCAAGCCAGACGCGCAAAGGTCAACCACGAAAGTTAATAATTTCAACGATAATTAATTTTTGTTCCACTAATAACCAACCTTAGGTGACTTATGGCTAGGTAGTGTACGGCAATTTCCTTACTTTTGTAGTATTTTATATAAAAAAATATGTATAAATTTTCAATTATTTTTTTTAGCTGTAAGCTGTTTCTCGCACATAACAAGGGAGCCAGAAGGAAACATTGGAGCCTAGTGTTAAGACACTTCCGTTCCCCAATTTTGTGGGGGTGTGTGTCCGCCACCAATGTGTTGGGTGGCGGAACCTAACGCCGGCCTTTTACTTTGGTGCCTAGCGATATATTTCCTCGGATAGGAATCGAACCCACCACCGTTGTGTTACAGTCACACCCCTTGTGGTCATGCGCCACGCCGGCTTGTTAGATATCCACTTCATTATTCACAACTAATGTAACACACAATAAACAAACACAACTAGTAAATTATAAAATTTTACATTTAAGACCAAATCAAATTAACGTGACGCTATCTTATTAGAATTTCTAACGTAGGGCGTCTTCACCTTACAAGTGGAAGCCTTGTGGGACTCCGGCATTTAATTTGACAAACTCAGCCACGCGTATAACAATGGTTATTTTGAAGGAGATGTACTTCTTAATACATTGTGAATGTCTCATTTTCGTCTTCGTAATTGAATTTCTGTTTCTTAACAAGTAAATCAACATTCAGGACGAGCCTCCCAAAGTTGGATAGAGTTGTTTGATGAGACGAAGGCGAAATACAATATTTCTTTAACTATTATTTTCTAGTTATTCTTTATTAGTGGACCTGAGGCTTAATAGACTAATATTTCTTTCTGTAAGGAATTCATTGTGGTATATAGTTATTTATATTTCTTCTGTATTACACGTGCAGAAAAAAATCTACGCAATTTTTTGTGATATTTTTAGATTGAAATATTATTATTTGAATATACATATTGAGAAACGAGATGACTCCATGATAAAAGAATGTGGATCAAAATTCCTCTGCAGTCCATCCAAAGGATGTGACATGTGGTCTTATGGAGTTTAATCAAAAACTTTATTATATTACACTACTCTGGAGATATGGAGACAATAAAAAATAGCATTCGTATAAAAGATATAAATATATGACTATGTAGTGGTGCAACGGCGCAATGCCTGACTTCGATTTTCATTAGTGGAGTGAATTCTTTTCTTTTTTTCTGGTAACAAAACAAGGTGCAGAATGGAGTTCCACCATTCAATATGCAATACTTAGGAAATTAAGTAGAATGGAGTGTCTTGACACTAGTTCTTTCCGCTTACTTTGAAGTAAATAAAATAAATTCATATATTATAATATAAATAAAATCTTAGTAATAGTCTAGTCTAGTAGACTCCATCATGATGCAATGGGAGAGTAGATAGTAAATTGTTCACGTGATTGTTGTATCATCGATCATAGTCCAGAAATGAATATTCCCATTTACTCAGAGAATTTCATATTCTCTTTCTTTCTTCTTTTGAAGCCAGTCATGGTGCAGGAGCACAAAGTGTGACTGTAAAATCAACCGGTTGTGGGATCGATTCCCTCTCAAGGAAATTAAATATTTACTTACATTTATATTTTCATTTCTTCGCTCTGGTGTCGAGGTAAAGAGCGACCTTGAGTTGCGCCACTCAACATGCAATGGCTCCAGAACTCGACGGAAAGTGGGGAAAGGAGTGTCTTAACAATAGGTTCCCTTTTCGGGATACAGTGAAGCTGATTGAATTTTCTCTTAAACAAAAAGTATGAAATATAAAGTTGTTGTAAAACCTTTACAGAATTGTTCCCTTTAGCACGTCAAAAGTCAATATTTACTTATTTATTTAACCTTGTTACACGTAGCGTTCACAAGGAGTTGATGAAATTTAAATAATATAATTAATACATTTTTACTGTGCCAATTTGTTACTTAACACTTTAAAATATTATTAAATTTACATCTTTTTATGTAAGTATATTAAATTTTAAAATTATATTTATGTACGATTTCATTACAATTTCGTTTCAACGAATTATTAATTTTCAAATTTGAGAAGACTTGGTAATTTGTTTAATTTATTACAAAAATAATTGAAAGATATTTACGAACATTACTCTCACAAACTTAATTTTAGAACTTATATTATAGTAAATGATTAAACTATAATCCCAACTCGCCTTAGTTCCAAATTACCATAATTATAACAGAACTAAATTTATATGTTACACCTTATGTACTTCAAACTAGCTTAAAGTTTTCAACTTTTAGTAGAACAGGCAAAAAGGAGCAAATGTTTTGTCGAGACAATTAATTATTATGAATTAATTCTCGAATTTGAGAATTAATTTCGTTATTCAATGTATAGTAGCAAATCTCAACGCCTGGCTTGTACGGCGAGTGAAAAAATCAAAATAAATCAAAATAAAATCAGCTTCACTCTGTATCCCGCACACAGCAGGTGAGAGTGTCAAGACACTCCGTGTTGAGTGGCGGAAATAGCGAAGAAATGAAAATATAAATGTAAATAAATATTACATTTCCTCGAGTGGGGATCGAACCCACAACCAGTCGATTTTACAGTCAAACTTGGTGCCCCTGCGCCACGACTGGCTTCATTTCAAAAAACCCCAAAAAAAAATATTAAAATATTATAATTTTCTCGAGTTCCCACAACCCCACCGTTTCCTATCAAACGCCCCATTGCGACACAATGAAAGCTATCATTACTTTTATTTTAGTCATGGTACTTTAAAACTTCTTCATTTTGTTTAGTCTCCAATGTATAAAAGTTTATATTAACTCTTGAAGATAAAAAAATAATGAATAAATAAATATATCAAATTAAAATGTAAATTATTTTAAGAAATTTATTTTTGAGGCCAGTCGTTGTGTAGGGACACAAGAGTGTGAAAGAGCGCGACAGGTTATGGGTGCAATTTCGAAGAAATGAAATATTCGATAAACTCGAAGAAATGAAATATTTAATATTTTAAATTCTTCGCTCTGGTGTCGAGGCAAAACGCGGCGTTAATTTCCGCCACTCAACACGATATACCTCCAGAGTTCGGCGGAAAGTGAGGAGAGGAATATTTTAGCACTAGGCCTTCTACATACGACATAGCGTGAAGCTGAAAAAAAATGTATGCAGTTGTATATGCATTATAATTTGTTTAATGCAATCTTTTAAATAAAATTATGATAATGATAATGATTAAACAAAATTATGAATTTCCCTAAATGTGTTACGTTGTACTGAAATTGCATTTTGCTGTCACCAAAAAGCTCTACAATTAAGAACTTGAGAAAGCTTTTAAGATTATTTTATTGTTGATGACTGAGTTTCAGTTTTCAGTGGTTATTACACTAGACAATCACGGCAAAAATGTAAAAAAGCCTGTGGGTTCGATTTCCATGCATAACTGGAGTAAATAGATGGAAAATATCAATTCTCCATTTTTCATCTATTTAGACCGTTCAAAATAATAATAATAATTTCATATTTCATTCCTTCTGTTTTTCTTTATTTAATATTTGACATAATAAAATTATAATTATATTTGAATACGTAATATCATGACTTCGTAGATTCGTAGACTCGATCTTCAACAAATCGAATAATCTTAGGCAAGGTTTAATTGAAACTGCGGGCCAACAACCTAATCAATATTGATATTAGTCATAAACTCTAACTTCGTTATGTAACTCAGCTAGTTCGGTCTGTTCAATCT
>DWLH01003005.1:0-10059 GCA_018249795.1 Heliconius telesiphe telesiphe | reverse complement strand
AAGCTGATTTGTTTTAATTTAAATAGGTCATAATTTGCTAAAAAAAATGTGAATTTTCAACATATAACTTGGTAATCGTGAAATTCAAAATTTCTACACCAAGAATTATTAAAAAATATATTGAGGCCGTCGTGGCACAGTAGGACAACTTCTGACTATAAACGCAACCGTTGTAGGTTCGATTCTCATTCGAGGCAAATAATTATTTTAATTTTCTCCATTTGGTTATGTGTTGTAACACTAGATTTCCTCTTCTCTTTCCTCTACTCTCTACTTCTTCATGCCGGAGAAAAAATACTAAAGAGAAACAATAAGACAATACATTTCTATCTATATACTTACATTATATAATACACATTTTCGACGGAACTTGCAAAAGCGTTTCCTTTATCTGTGTTATCTAGAACCGGAAACAGCAAGTCAATATAGTACTATCATCGGATATCGAATATTGAACTCGAATATATTATTCGGTGCTTAAACGTCAGAGTAATATCCATAGGTATATATTTAAAATTTAAATATGTTTAAATATGTTGTTATATATGGGTTTAAATATGTTTAAAATTTAAATTTATTAACAGTAGATATGGAATTTAACATACTTATGTCTAAATGTAAATGTAATTGTTTTTTTTTTATCTTCTTACTATTTGCAATTTTTAATCAATTAGCATAAAGCACCCGGAGAGTAAGGAGAGAGAAACTAGTGTTAAGACACTCCGTCACACATTTCCCGCCGAATTATGGAGGCATTGTATGTTGTGTTTGTCTCGGCACCAGAGCGAAGAAATTAAAATTTTAAATATTTCATTTCCTCGAGTGGGAATCGTACCCACAATCTGTCGTGTAATAGAATTTTCGAAGTCAAGGTTACCTCAAGCACTTAGAATATCTCATATATACATATATTTAAAGAATATGCGAGTTAAGTTGCAGCTCAAGGAATACTCTTCTATACTTCTTACAGTAAAAAACTAATAAACTTTTTTTTTTCCATGAATTTATAATATAAACATAATTTGTATCCTTTTACTTTTGATCTTCATTTCCCACGAACATAGGCTATAATCAATTTAGAAAGACCACCCACCGGATTGTTTACAGCTAGCTTCATGCTAAATATTAAACAAAGATAACGGCGCGTGCGCCGGCCAGGTGGTCATACTGCATGTTCTTATATAAATAGTATTGACATTTAGATATACTGTGAAAGGTTAATGAACAATTAAGGCATGTGGTAGTGTAGTGGTATTTTTGCGTTTTAAAATAATATATTGCAACGAAAATCGGAAAGAAATGTAAGAAAATATATAACACTATTCGCGGTTTCTTTCCTAATTGTGGAATATCTCTGACGTATGGCTCAGTGGTCAGAGCGCCTGATCGGTTTCCAGGAGACGTGGGTTCGAGTGCCGCTACGTTAAAATTTTTATTATATTTCAATTGTATTTGAGTTGCAACTCAACACGCAGTAACTCAAATTTTAGTGGAAAACGGAGAACCGAGTGTCCCGACACTAGGTTCTTTTTGCCCGCCACTTGCACGTCGAGTGGAATATGAAAGAAACATTGCTAGGGCCATTACCTCTATACACGTAAACGAAATTGCGAAGGTAAATGAATTGCGTTCGTGTTCAAGCATAAACATCTTTGCACTGCACCTATAGTGACTTCTAATATAAAAAATATAACTTATATTAATATAAATGATATCACTTTGAACTTTACTATCTAAGTTCGGTTCATTAGTTTTTGTATTATTATAAATATTTCTTGCATTGCTATGACCGAGTTATTGGATTGGTTGAAAATTTCATTTTTGGAGGAATATCTAAATTTATATAAGATATAATAAGAATATATAATTTTTTTTTAATCATATTATTGTAACTGCTCAACCAATACTCGAGTTAAACAGAACATTTTATTAATAGTACTTTTATGAGCGCAATTACTTACTTACGTCGAATTAAAAACTACATTTATAGGTTCAATTACTGGTGAATGTTTGGTCGATAGTATAAGGGATATTTTTTTTCTATCAGTTTCACACTGTATGCACACAGCAGGGTAGGCAGAGGAAACCTAGTGTTAAGACGCTCCGTTCCCCACTTTCTGCCGAATTCTAGAGGCATGGCGTGTTAAGTGGCAGAACTCAACGCCGCGCTTTGCTTCGACACCAGAGCGAAGAAATGGAAATATAAATTTAAATAAATATTTCATCTCCTCGAGTGGGGATCGACCCCACAACCTCGGTTTTACAGTCACGCTTCGTGCCCCTGCGCCACGAATGACCCTCTAGACCAATGTACAAAAGAGATAGGAGTTCTTTTCAACTATACTTATTTAGAATAAATAATTATTCTAAATAAGTATTTTTCTTTCCCAAGTGTTGAATAACACTTTAAAATTATAAAAAAATCAACTATTCTCACCCTTCATGGCATCATTCAAAAACTTTTGGTTTCGACATATTGGCATACATATTCCATGTTAATATTTTTTTTTGTAAAAAGCATATTTATAAAACAATATGCTTGATTTTTTCAAAGTTTTTCATTAATTATTTCAATAATAGTCTCTAACATCAACTGTAGTTAACGCCACGGTTGTGGCGTTAACTACAGTCGCACTCAATTTCCACTTTAGGAAATGAAATACTTATTTCATTTCTTCGCTCTGGCAGCTAAACAAAGCGCGGCGTTGAGTTCCGCCACTTAACTACCTGCCAAATCTGCCCATATGTAAACACTAGCTCTTACCTACGGCTCTCAGTTGTTTCCATTCGCCCCGCAACAAAATTATGTTAAGTAATTCTAAATCAGAGTTAACTCTGACCGCAATTGCAGTGCGTTACACTGAAAGAATTAACGTGATGTAGCATTCAGTCTTCCTCGATTAACGGACTTTCGAACACAAAAATATTTTTTCAATTCAAACCAGTAGTTCCTGAGATTAGTGTTAAGCTAAACAAACTCCTCATCTTTATAATATTAAAATAAATGTATAGACTTATTTAAGTTCTATGAATAAAGTTAAAAAAAATGTAGGTTTGATAAAACTCTAATAGTTTTATAACAATTTTCATGTAGTCTAAGTTACATATATTTTTTTTATATTCGAATATAAATAAGGCTTTACTTGAACAAGTTTGAAATGTTTAGGGTAGGATGTACACTTTCACTCGTTTATTTATTCAAGGTTTATATCAACAGCTGTCACACGCTGGTGCCCCACAAAGTTCCCTTAGTATAATTCACGTTGTCGCTGTATGCAAATATGGTGTTGACCAACGTATTAGGTATACATATTGCATTGCAGGTTCACATTCTGAAATGTATGTATGTTGAGGCCAGACGCGGCGCAGGGGCTGTGAACGTGACAGGTAGTAGGTTCGATTTCAAATTAAGTAAATGAAAATATTTTATATTTTATATTATCATTTTCTTACTGTGGTAACAAAACAAAATTGATTTCTTCGATCAACACGGAATGCTTGAGAGTTCGGCGGAAAGTGGTTAACGGAAGTGTTTATATGGGAACGGAGTGTCTTAACCTGAGTAGTTTCTATCTGCCCACCCTTCTATGTGCGGGACACAGTATAAAGCTAAAATAAAAATTATATAAATAAATAAATCTATAATAATAGATACCCATTCACAAACGTACACAATATGTAATAGACTATTATATTATAGCATTTATCATTTAATTAGTTTATTTCATGTAATATGTCTATGCTTACATAATTGTAAACAGTAAGTTGTTGTAGTAAGTTCTTACAAAATATTTTTACTTTATGGATCTAGTTACGAAAAGTGCGGCGTTGAGTTGCGTACCGCTTGGAACCCGTTACCTCTTAGATGACTCATCTATGGCCCTTTAACATTCTTTATATATATATATATATATATATATATATATATATATATATATATATATATATATATATATATATATATATATATATATATATATATATTAAAGAACATTTTCACATGCGAATGTAAAACCTGAAATATTTAAACTAATATGTACATATAAATTGACGGCCTTGAACAAGCTGTCATTTTTTCAATGTTAACACTCAAGTTTGCAACTTTGGATCCAAATGTATGACAGAAAAATGTAAATAGGACACGGAAATTAAACAAGCAAAATTTTTGGTACTCTAATAAAAAAAACGAATAAAAAAACTTTTTATTGCCACAAACAGTACTAAAATAGGGCTTTTAATTCATATTGCATTAACTAGTATTTATTTTAATTAGTTGAGCTATCGAATTCAATTCAGTACAGTACCGTACAGTAGGGCCTTCCTTGAATCAGGGACTACTAAATAATAGCTTCACATTCTAGATTTCTAGCGGCACGCTTTATCCCACAATAAAGAGTAAGCATAAAAAACCTGGTGACGAGACATTCCGTTCTACATTAAACGCTCTAATTTGAGATATTTTGCAGTGATTTAACTAGGTACTAGGTTTTGTCATGCCAGAACGGGACAATGAAAGTAATCCCCGAGCGAAAACCGAACCCACTACCAACGCGTGCCGCCGAACGCTGTCCCACTACGCCACAATAGTCTATGTTTTTCTATGTTCACATTATATTCCGTAGAGAACTGACATTGCGTGTTAGTGCGCACGCGATGAAAAGATCAAAGATAAGTTTCGCTGTAATTTTTTTTTTAATATATTATTCGTTTTAAAAAAGAAAATTACTACAAGTAAAATGGTTTTAAATCATTCAATGTCGTGTCATTGCTATATATAATAATAAGGCACTTATTTATTACAGCAATTGTTATCTAAATTGTTTTTTTTATTATTATAGTACATTAAGCGTTATGATTTATTAAGAGCGACGGAAAGTCTTGGGCCCAAACGTAAAGAGTTGAGATACGGTCTCTAAAAAGGTCGTATTTATTTTTCAAATATAGAATGCCAAAATTCATCTGAATTGACAATCTGGAAGCGGAGATAAATGAGAGAAATAGTGTTAGATCCTTAATCGGTATAAATAGTTGATAGTTACAGCACTACGAAAATAAAACATTTGTTAATTTTAATTAAGTTTAAGTACTTGAACGCACTTATTAGTGCATATAATTACAGGATAAATAAAGAAAATATCAATTAATTACTGAAAAAATAAAAAGAAATCTATTTGAATCGATTATAATCAATCATATTTTAATTGACAGATGTGATAGCTAATTGACATTGACACTTTGTCTACTGATTTTGCATTTTTTGCTTCACTCGTTTCGTTCGTTTTAATGCATTTTGTGTGCTTTCCCGTTTCAACGGCTGCTGCTTTTTTTTCACGGATTTTTTTTCTCAGTAATCACCTATTTTATAGAGGATGATTGGTGCTGTGAACTTAACTACACTTTTCAAACATCAAATCTCTAATAACTCAGCTCTCAGATTGCCAAAATTGACAGAATTTCCAAGGAGGGAATGATGTGCCTGAATCTATTAAATCATATAATTTTCATTTCTTTACGTACTGGGCCCAAGAATGTATGCAATTATTTCAGCCCCCTTTATGGTGACACTATTAGTGTCGTATTAGCCGCAGTGTGTACATGGTGTGTCCAAATGTCTAGATGAAAATTTTCGAACAGGTTTGACAATTTCAATACACTGTCATGTCAATCATCACTGTTGTAAGGATCAGCTTCACGCTGTATCCCACATACAGCACGTAGAGGGAGGCACCTAGTGTTATGACACTCCGCTCCTCCATTTTCGCCGAATTCTGGATGCAAGCGTTGCAGTACTCAAAGCCGCGCTTACTCCGACACCAGAGCGAAGAAATATAAATATTAATAGTACCGTACAATAGTAGTTATACATTATTTCATTTCCTCGAGTGAACATCGAATCCAAAACACAATTTATTTATTTTTTTATGGAAAAGGACAAGGCAAACTAGCGTGCGGGTCAAAATGATTACCGCCGCCCACGACTCCGTGCAACACCAGAGGAGCTACAGGTGCGTTGCCGGCCTTTAAGATGTGTTGGGCGCCGGAGCCCGACATTACGTGATGTGAAACGCAGTGGCATAAAGCCGTAGTGGCTTAACGCCGGTTTTAAATGCCGGGGGTGGTAATGATCCGGTCGAGTGCCCATGCGTGTTGCCATTGCTGGCGTCGTGACTCTACCACACATACTTTAGTCGCTTCTTACGACACCACCAGTACCAGGATGATCCTATTCTAGGCCGGGATCACACGGCACAAAAGAAAGACGTTGCGTTTACAGTCACACATTTGTGCCACTGCGCCACGACTGGCCTCACATATAGAAGATGAGACAACAATATCCAGCCCATATTATTCTAGACATAGTATCCAGTATATTTACATAAGTTTATATTTTCATTTCTTCGCTCAGGTGTCGAGGCAAAGCGCGGCGCTGAGTTTCACCACTTAACACAATACCTCCATAATTCGGCGGAGTGTAGAACATAGTGTGAACTGCCCACCTTGCTGTGTGCGGGATACAACGTGAAGCTGAAATAAATAAATGAAACTTCTAAGAAACACTAAATGAGAGGCTTCTGGATAACTCACGTTAGTCATAAAACGACGCCGGTGATAATGAGAAACGTGCTTAAACGTAACACACGGGTAACCTTTAGTTTAACTTGCGGATCATATTACTGCTTGTTGGTTCAGTAGTTTAATAGTGTGGTTAGTGATAATGAGTGTATGGGTTCGAATGCCGTGTTAAATTAAAGTAAAGTTTGTAATAAAACCAAAGCTTTGAAGATACAAAGAGCTACTAAATGTACATATCTATACTAAATTACTGTGTTCTTTTTTTTTAGATTCACGTTGTATCCGGAACAACCGCATAGAGCAAGATAGACAGAGAATCTGAATTAGGGCACTCCGTTCTCCACTTCCCACAGAATTTTCGAGACATATTTTTTACTTTACGCTTTAATCCTACCAGTCTACGGTCTCTGCATACCTCTTTCGCTTCGTCCACTGTCACCGTCTCCGGAGGGCTCATATTTTTACATGATCTTCCTCTAGTACCATCGGTACTGTGTTCTCTAAGGTCAATCAAAGTCTCCCTCTACACTTAGCTACCTCTCTTTTTTGCCAAGTTGACCTACTCTCATAGAAAAATAACATAAAAACAAGTCAATGCCTGAAATATCCCTTACTTCGAGGCAAAACTAAACGATACGTTAATTTTATATGACATAAATATTAATAAGCAATATAGAGTAAACAACTTCCAACATCTGTTTTAGACAGTATTTCATGTGAGTCCATTAAAAGCTTAGTAACTTTGAGACTAAGTGAGTTTTGATAGAAAAAGTTAACTTCATATATTTTTTATTAAAAAATATTTTAAAATTGTCTCTTGTAAGTTATTTTATAGTGGCACATAGTGGCACAAAGTTATTTTAATTTCTCTGTTCAGCTTTAGGAAGTTGCGTTGAGTTCCGCAATCTAAGAGGCAGTCTCAAATTCGGGTGGAAAGCTAAGAACAAAGTTGCTTACCATTTTTTTTATTTTCTTTAAATCACTGGTTCCCAACCAGTGGTCCGCAGAAGCCTAAATATGGTCCGCGAACGATTTTAATTTTATGACTAGGGATGGTGAGGTGAAATTTTTGTTTGATTATCACAACTACTACTACTACTACTATATTACACCTACATGCATAGTGGTCCTTGCTACCAAGAATGATATAAAAGTGGTCCTTGATCAAGAAAAGGTTGGGAACTCCTGCTTTAAAAACATACATTTATTAAAATTGTATTTAATTTGTTGAACATATAAGAGGATTTCCGTAGAGAACCTACTTGACTCATTAAATATTTCAGAAATCTCTTAGAAATTATTAAATATTTTATCCTTGAATGAGAATAGAACACAAATCTGCCGCATTTACAGTCACGCTTGTGCGCCATGTCACGCCATGCTACGCTCTCATTATCCTGCTATGAACGGGATACAGCGTGAAGCTAAAAATTGTACTTGTTTATGTTATTAAAAACACGAGACACGAGCTAAAACGCTTTTAATTTTTATTATTTGACATTTTATTAAAACGTCAATTCGAACTTAATGATTAAAACTGGCACTTTTTAGAAACATAGTAAGTAATTAAGTTATGGATAATTACAATTTAAGGTCAATTTCAAATTATTTAATAATATATATGAAGTTTTAATTTTATAGAACAAAAACAATAATCCATAATAAATATTATAAAAAGAAACAACGCTCAGACAAAATTTAAAGTTGTAATTTTTTATGTAGGCAGGTAGGGGATTGTAGGGAAGCACTAAGAGAGGAATTCTGGATATTCCTACGGAAACAGAAAACAATACATTTTCCTTATTTAAGCCCCTGAGCAAAAAGAGGGTTATAAGTTTGTCCTGTCTGTGTATCTATCTGTAGCACCGTAGCTCCTGAATGAATGAATCATTAAACCTATGTGTACGTCGGGATTTTTAAAATGTTTAATTTATAGTTTAAAAAAAAGTTACGGGCGACGAATATTAGAATATCTATAAAAAGAATAGCAATAATACTATATTAAATTACTTCCGGCCCACGCCGCTTGAGATATGCAAATGTTCAATTAAGTGTATTCAAGAAAAAACCCTCAAAGCGCGAGTTGGACAAGCCCACCGAGGGTTCACTACCAATTTCAGGATCATGATTGGAAAATACCTTATAGGTTTTGATGATACGACGAATAAAGTTACCAAAACTAAGTTTTGCGGGCATATACACTTATTCTGTATGAAATTAACTAGAATTATAAGTTTGATGATTTTTTCTTTTTAGAATTTTATCTTTATTTGTATTGTAATCTTACTTTGTTCTAAAATTCATAACATTAATCTTAACAGACGTACAACAAAGTGATCCCATAAGGGTTGGTTACTTTTTTTTTCTTTGAGGTATTAATTATTTTAGTTTAGTTACCTACACTGTTATGCATTAAATAAATCATAATTTAAGCGTTTAAGAAATTGATTGGATTTTGCTAGCAAAAATTTTAGTATTTCATACAAAAATGTCAATGTCAAAAGTGTGTTATTTCACATCTGTCCAGGTAAACCGTAACCGCGCGCAAACTGCGAACGTAATTTTTGCCAACATAAATTCTGATTCTGCAAAAAATTCAGGTTAAAACATAGATTATATAATGCTCCACAAATCTCTATCTATCATTCAGAAATTGCAAGCAGCTAGTTGGCTACTTTAGAAGGTGTCAATTTACATCGGAGAATACCATATTTCAGTCTATTTTATAATATATATATTTTACAATGTGGTTTTTTCAATCATCATATAAATAATAATTTACAAAGAATATCAAACAACAAAACATTGAAAACTAAACATTTTGCCAATTCTATAAAACAGTTGTATAAAATAACTATATGAAGAAGTACCAATTTTCGTGAACAAATTACTTTAATTTGATGTAACTTTTTTACTGTATCAAAATAGCCTTTATGTTGCTCCACGACCTCCTCTATAAATCTTGAAATCTTGGTGTTTTTTTACAATCATACAATATGGAGTTTTTTCTATCATTATACAAAAGCTAAAGATTTCCAGCCAATTCAATAACACAGTTGTATAAAATAACTGTTATATCAGTTAGGAAATTTATCGAATTTAGTATTTTAAATTGATAAAACTTTATTTTTATGAACCGATTGTAATTAAACAAACCCTATATGTTAAGGGAAGCGAGAATCTAATAGTGAAAACTGCATGTAAATCGGTTAAGCCGATTATGAGATTAGCGTGAACGCATATACAAACAGACAAAAATTTATAAAAATCATTGTTTTGGGTTTAATTACATTAATAAAGGTCCCTAATAACATTTTCTCTCATATATTTTTTATGTACAGACGCCGATCCGTTACAATTTTATTATAAGTATAGATTATACTAGTACCTACATACTAAATAATATAACTTTGTTTTGACTAGCTCTACATACATGTTTTCATAGGCTAATATCATGTGGCTCTACGTATAATATCAATATAGCTT
>DWLH01003004.1:0-10059 GCA_018249795.1 Heliconius telesiphe telesiphe | reverse complement strand
TTTTTTTTTTCAGTTTCACGCTGAATCCCGCATGTAGCAGGGTAGGCAGAGGGAGCCTAGTATTAAGACCACTCCCCAATTTCCGCCGAAGTGAAAAATTAAACATTTCGTTTGTTCGAGTAGATATCGAACCCACAACATATCGCGTTTCCAGTCACACACACACACACATATATATATATATATATATATATATATATATAAATCACATCAAAGTAATTAATCTTATTACCAACTGTACAACCAACTCCATCCGGAGGAAATCATTAAGGTTTCTTTCAAGATGGTTTATTATAAAGTGAAATGCACATTTCTACCACATACCATCTTCCTGTGTTATAACATGAAAACTATTATCATTTATTATTACTTATAGTCGGCATCGCAATAGAAAATTATAAAGTATTAAAATGTTTATTTCATCAGTAGGTAGGCTCTTTAGATGTTGACAGCTGTATTCTGTTAGAATAACAATGTCTTGTGTACTTGGAAGTAATACCTAACTAAAAAAGAGTGACAAATGTATATTACTTAAAATTTTACACGTGGTTTCACCACACCACATACACATTATGCTCTTCATACCATATCAGATATCGACCTCGAATTCCGCAAAATGAATACGGAAGCTTAAAGAATTTTCATTATTATTTTTTTTAATAAGAAAATATAAATGAAGAAAATATAAAGAACTTTTATTATATTTCTTAAATATATTAAAGGTTGGTTAAGTAATTTAAAAACAAATACTTAAAAAAACCTTTTATGTATTGTACTACACTCCTTAAATATTATATTGTCTGTATTTTAAAAGGTAAATCGTGTTATCATGTGGGTCCGGAAACGAAGTGCAAACCTGTCATATGAAATATGTCTATTTCTTACGTAAGTTTATGTTCTTGTTAGTCCCTTTTCATGTTAAATATTAAGGTTATTATTTTTTTCATCTTCCTGTAAAGACAAACATGTTTAATATGTACTTTCAATTTAATAAATATATTTTTATATTTACTTGATTATACTTAATTTAAATATATTATTAACTTACATGATATATGTAAGTAATATGCCAGTCGTGGCGCAGTGGCACAGGGTGTGACTGTAAAATCGACTGGTTGTGGGTTCGATCCCCACTCGAGGAGATGAAATATTTACTTAAATTTATATTTCCATTTCTTCGCTCTGGTGTGGAGGCAAAGCGCTGCGTTGAGTTCTACCACTCAACGCGCAATGCCTCCAAAATTCGGCAGAATGTGGGGAACGGAGTGTCTTAACACTAGGTTCCCTCTGCCTACTCTGCTGTGTGCGGGATACAGCGTGAAGCTAATTTAATTTAATTTTTAATGATATATGTAGACAATCTCAAGAGTCAATCAAATATCTAACAAGTTAGATACTTTATTGTTTCATTATATTTTTTAACTTCACTCTGTATCCCGCACATAACGGGGGAAGCAGTAGGAACCTGGGAGTTTAGAAATAAAACATTTGATGGTCACAATTCCGTTCCTCACCTTCCGCCGAATTAAATTCTTGAGGCATTGTGTGTTAAGTGATGGAACTCTACGCTGCGCGTTAGAGAGCGTGGGGACAAACGCCCACGTCTCTCCTCTGTTTTTATAGTTTATTTATTTTTTATACTATAAAAAAATATATAAAATAAATCAATCATATTTAACGTAAGATGATATTTTAGCTAAAACTATCAATAAAATAAATACAAATACTTACAACCTTTTAAATTATTAACATTCTATAATCGCGTGCAAAACAACGCCACAAAAAACCATTTTGCATGTTAACAACCCTTGTTGTTTATTATCCTTTTGTTGCATTTAGGAGCGACCGACTGAAGGCTTGGCCTATAACGCTTTTATGATTTATGATACACTTCACATTATACTGTACTCGGAAGTTCTAGATTACAATTCAAAAATGGTATATTTTAAGTAGTTATGATTATTTTCGTAAGGAATGGAGTATCTTAACAGAAGATTCCCTCTGCCTGTCCTGTGTGCGGGATACAGCGTGAAGCTGAAGCTAATTATTGCTGGATACACGAACATATTAGTACTACGATAAAAGCTCAAAATATATTCTGATTGCAATATAGTAATTTGGATAAATTCCGAAAGAACGTTAATTGTTAAATTTTAAAGCAAAATAAGCGAGAAATATCCTAATATAATAAGTATATTTTATGTTTTACCCTGTACAAGATTATTAAATCTGTGATCCATAACTAATACCGTTAAGACCAGGTATGTCCGTTAGCGCAGTAGTAATTACTATTCGACCTAAATGTCAACTAATTGATATCTCGACCTGCCGCTAGCACACTCAGTTAACTCTTTCGAAAACGACGTGCACGAGGGTGTTAATTACTAAAGGTCAAGGACTGTCCAATAATATCTACTCTTACTTTTACGCTGTATCCCGCACAGCAGTGTAGGCAGAGGGGAACCTGGGAACCTAGAGTTATGACACCGTCCCATTAGGTCTCTACCTTTCTTCATTTTCCGCCAAATTCTTGAGGCAATAAGTGTTGAATGTGTCTGCACCAGAGCGAAGAAAGGAAATTATAAATATTACATTTCAAATATCTAGTCACGTTCTAGTAAAATATTCGCAAATATTATCAGGAATATCAATCAGGCGCGTCGGCGCATTCAAATAGACCGCTTCTGATTTGGTAATATAATAGAACGGATTTCCCGTTGTGGTTGGTTTTGTTAACATATAATGACATTTTTCAATAATTTACAGTATCTTATTTTATTTTTCCATACATAATGTTATATTATTATACAAACGTTGTGGGGCAAAATGCAAAATTTATGAAAAACACTAAATAAACAGTCCATATAATCTAAATAAAAAATATTTTTATAGATATTTGAAGAAAAGAAAGATAAATCATTAACACGTTTCGTTCAATCAACACAATGCTATAATAAATTTATTAAGAAAGTGATAGACTGAAATAATGACTGAAACTAACAGTGCTCGCGATGCATTGTTATTTTACTGCCGCTCCTATATATCGACCGGGAAGCTAACTTCCAGAACGTCGTAAAATGGCATCAAACTGTTTCCGTAAGCAGTAACCTCCTAATACGGGATAGAAATAATTTTATTGCGCACTTACATGTAAATAATAAATATATATACCTTTCTATTTTATATCATACATTATAACTCGGATATTTTCGTGGCAGATTACAATGATCTGGATTCTGAATGAATATTTGTAAATTGAAATCTAAATGAGTGAAACAAAGTACATATCTATGATATTGGCATAATATAAAAGTGTAGTGTTGTATTATGACAACGGAAATCAATAAAGTAAAATTTTTTGAAGAATAACATATGGAGAAGGAATATTTTAAATAAAATATGTAGTATTTAAGTCTTCACGCTGATATATTTTAGATATTATATTATACATGTATCATGTTTAAGTTAACCTAACAGGAAAATAAATTTCAAACAGTACTACCGTATAGCTTTTGAGGTTTTCTTTCGTGGTTATTGAATAAGCTCACTAAGTCTTTTCAACCACGAGAACTAAACAATACAAAGGTGACTGCGGGACCACAACAAAAGCAACCACCGAACAACTCGCAATCAAAACTCTAAAACGAAGCGCACACAATTAGACCACATTCACGCCCCGACGTTTGTATTCAAATTTCCAAGTGTATTACGATGACGTTTATTTTTTTCCTTTAGTATTATGTTTTGTTTGAAGGAATTCGTTTTGCTGTTATTTTTTTTGTGATTTTTGTTATTGAATTGTTATGTTATTAATAATTTTTAGTAAATTTTAATAGAACAGTACTTTCTTTATAAAAGAAGTTTTATCTATTTAGTGCTTCTTTTATATATTTAGTTCAAGGTCTAGAAATTATATTGCAAACTAGGTATACATAAGTAAAAAATATAAAGAAATAATATTATAAGCAAAGACTTTCAAATATAAGATATAAATATTTAGCAGGTCCGGACTAAAGAAGAGTCGCTAAGTATAGAAAATAATGGAAAATATTAGAGCAAATTGAGCTCGAAAATATGCTGTAACTAATCTAATAAACTGTAAACTAGAAAAAAAAATTATAATGTTCCGGATAAATGGCTTAATATAATATAATACAAACATTTAATTCAAAGATGTTTAAGTATAAATATGTTTTTTGCAATAATATGACAAAACTTTATAATCTTGTCCTACTAGCGCCTGTTATTACAAGTTGTCATAAAAATATATTAAATTCTTAGTGATGCAGCTACACGTTTCCGAACGTCAGCCTAATGCACTCTGTCAAGTGTCAATAATAAATTGATGTGCCGTACGTGCCACAGATACTAACTAAGTCTACTGAGTAGGTCAACATCTAACAAACAATGTCGCAAGTTGCAATTATTGTTATTTTCTATGTTTAGATTTCTTAACTTTTCTGTAATATTGCATTGTATTTAAGTGTTATTTAATTTTCGCTATTAGATTTGCCTGATTGCACGCAATGGTTGCGAGGTCTCTTACCATAAGGTACATAAATTCAAAATATACTTAGTTACACCTTTCATCAGCATTGCAAGGTTTTTTCTCGGTGAAAAGCGGAATTTTTATCTCTAGAATTGTTAGTTAACTTATTGGAAAAATAAAATTAAAGAAGAATTCGTGCGTAGAATCATTCACAGAACGCGGGACCCGCTTGGGACATTTAAATTTTGCGCTAAAAATCGGAACGTCCCGCCAAAATCGGGACATTTACTTTCATGTACATCCCATTATTTTTATTACTATAGATGTTTTATAAACTTTCCTGATAGGTAAGCAATAAATGTCACAACGCAATTTACATGATTGAATATGAGTGTCAGCAAGTCAGCGAAACATAGATAATGGGAGCCACACCGCTTTCCTCACGAACAACTAGGCCAACAACGCTAAGTGAAATTAAACACGATGACGGAAATGCATCGTAACTTGACGCTAACTTGACACAAGTGAAAAAAAAAACAAATAGTATCTAGACATCATTTTTTTTTTATTTTATATATTTGTTTGTATTTTGAGTAGCTGTGCCGCCACAGACTATTGTCGTCCGTACATTTCTCGTAAAAGTTTTGGTTTTTGTAAAATCTAAAGAGAACATTTAACGGTCAAACACCAATCTTTGTCAAAATATTTTTAAAAACTGTTATACAAAGCTAACGATAATTGTTTACTGAATTCTTTCACTTTTGGCAATTTTATTAGCACTTCAAATGAAACTATGACTAGTTCATTCACCTCAAATTCTACTATTGGCAAACAAACAACTTGTGGCTAAGAGGCGTGAGTTATTTTATGCTAGTCAATTTGATTTTATCTGTAAACATAAATGTATGAGAAAATATTTTTTTACTTTTAGATTTAATTTATCAATCTTAAATACGAAACGAAACAAAATGATTAATGCTTAATGTTTTTTGTCCGTATATCATTATGACGATAGTCAGTCAATGATTCACGATTATATATTAATAGCAAATCTTTAGATTTGCTAAATTATATAGAATCACTGATATGACATTGTAAAAATAATCAAGTAGGAGATACTTAGTTTTCCATTATCAGCTTAATTTCGATATAATATCGCCTATTGTACATGTTCTTACATTTGTATTCTATTATTTCTTTTTTGGGTGTACAATAAAGAGTTTATTATTATTATTATTATTGTTGAGTAACAGAACCCAACTTTCTATCAAGTTAGAGAAATGCAAGTAATTTAATTATAAGTACTCTCTTGGATGAAAGTTAAAATCGCAACCAATGCGTGTATAATCAAATGCTATCCCACTTCGCCACGATGACCTAAAGATGGATAAGTATGGAATAAAAAAAATACCTTAATAAATAAACTCATCGAAAAAGAGAGGCCGATCTAGTGGTTGAATTTGTAATTACATATTTATAATAATATAATAAGCATAAGAGCACGTGTACTATATATGTTCACCGTAGCAGAAAGTGGGTCGTAACATTCGGTGATCGCGTCAAATGGTAAACGTCAACATTTATACAAACATAATAAGTATGCGTATCCAGGGATAATTTAAATCACATATTTCTTATGTTTTAAAAAACGGTTATTTAACATTATATTAATAGTTGTTAACATACATTTTAAATTAGAATAGAATAAATTTAACAACAACTCTTTACTGAATAATTGAGAAATCAACCTTAATGTTCCAAGTACAATCAGTAAACCTAAGAAATAAGAACCTACAAATAGCTTGTTCAAGTACTATAAACAAAGAGCCACCATTTTTAGGTAGACTTGAACAAAAACAATATTTCAATAGTCTGAATTCTTCTATAGTCTCGTTAACTGCGTGGCGTACTATTATGGTTGAAATCATATACACAAAGGCACACCTCAAGGGCCGTTTTCTATATATAAGAAATATATTATTTAGCTTTGGACTCATTCTCTTCAAATTTTTTTTCGAAATAGTTTTTTATTTCATTTTGTGCTAATTTTGTGCTAATAATTGTGCTAATGAATTTTATTTATAACTGTTTATATCATATATTAAAAATGTCTATTACAATGAAATTTTACTTTCATAATATTAACTATTAATTACCACATCACATTTGACAGCAAGTATGTGATTCACAATCAATGTAGACTTTGCTCACCTGCAACAAAAGAAGTAAAAGATTAGAACGACGAAATTTAGAGAAGAAATAAAATGGAGGAAAAAAAATTCTTATGAATATCGGCTGTTTATTCGGGCCACGTGACTTATTGACCGGATACGGGAGGGTGAAAGCGAAGTAAGTAATTAAACGTATTTCCATTCAGACAGTTCGAGTCAACAATTTATGTGACGTGACCACCCTGGAAAGCTATTGTGTTTCACTTCACGCCAGTCACTTGACGGACGTGGCAAGGGGGATCTAATGCAAGGAGACATTGTGTATTCTGATTTAGTACGCGCTTTGCCGATTTTCTCCTTGTTATTATAATTCTTTACACATCATTCAAGTTCAGTTTACTCCAGGGAAATGGTCTATAGGAAATACATTTAGACAGATAAAAATTCAATGCACAGATAAGTAAGAAAATTTATCTAAAGCTAGCTAATCTCTTATGATAAAATAAATTAATTGTTAACAACTTATTTATACATTGGATATCTATTAACTGAATTTAAATTTCCCTACCGGCTCACGTACTTTAATTAATGAATATCTTAAAGAGCAATGCATTAGTTAGATAGAGATATTCATAATTGAGAGCCAGAAATATCCCGGCCCTTGTCCGTGGTAGTCGTAAATTAGATGAATTCGAGTCCCAGAACAACGAAATCATGTTAAACACGCGGCCACGAGATCAGAAATAACGTACAATAAGCCGTTGAATAAAGGGACCCGCGTGTAGACGGAGCGTACCAAAATATTTCTTATTACGTTAGGTTTAACCACAAATTCCCGTATTTAACTATTGTTTCCTAAATATATAGTAACGCTATACAAAGACAGCCAGAAAAAACAATACAACACGTTCCGCCGAACAGGAATTCATCTCGTTATATACCCCATAAAAGGATTGTGATTTCTTTTTCTCTCATTGAGATGTGAAATTATTTTTTAATTGACCGCAGTATTAAGGCATTTTTATAAATACTTTAATGGTGAATACTCGTTACTGATGCTAACCAGTTTAAAAAAAAAAGCACTCAGATCTCGAATAAGAATAAATCACAGTAAAGATTTGTCGATTACAAAAAGCCTTTTAAGTCTGTGCTTTTATTAAATAAATTATTATTACAACATTAAATTTTTTAGTCACTTTGTATAATACAAACTTAATTCCAATAAAAAAATATAACATTTTACTTTCCAATCTCACATCTCGAGTATAAAATCGATTAATCATCGGGTGTATTCATGAATTATACGATAGGTTCCTTTGATTTGTAATTCAATCAACCGGTCATATAATTAGATTTAAAAGTGAGTCCACTACTAAATATAAAAGAACACTTATACTAGTAATATTCGCTTTACCAAGTATGTGTTTCCTGTCTCTTTGCCTCATACATACTCGTATATATGAGGCAAAGAGACAGGAAACACATACTATATCGAATTTATTCTTCCATTTTTTGTAATAATAAACGCGGCGTTGAGTTACGCCACTCAACACGCAATGCCTCTAGAATTCGACGGAAAGTGTAGTACGGAGAGTCTTAACACTAGGGTTCCCTCTGCCTACTGTGTGCGGGATACAGCGTGAAGCTGATTTTTTTTATTTTTTGTATTACAATACAATCAAGTGAATATGTGAAAATATTTGTCTAACCAAAATCTTTAGAACGTTAAAAATATTGCCTTTCTATTTGCAGAAAATATTGTGCAAATACGCTGTGTATCAAACTTATTTTAGATATGAAATGGATATGTTTTGATCATACAATGGCACATTTTATATTTCATAACTAATATCGATATACTTATATTTTGTTTTAAAAATTATAGATTCTTACTTAAAAAGGCAATGTACTTAAAAGTAATAAAAAATAAATATTCTTAATTAAATTTATTTATTAATTTTAACCCTGTTTTTTTATTACATATTTTATTAATAAATATGTAAGCATTCACAAATAAAATTAATAGTTATTATCGGGATTTAAAATAACTTTCATATTCATATATTTATGATTCCTTTCTTATCGAGCACACAGATAACCTAATGACTTAATATCACTCAATTATCCTTTCCACATATGAAGATATTATAGAACGCCATGTTTTATAATTATACTTTATTTTAACCAATAATGATCTAATAATGTTTATAAAATACTTGTTCGGCTGTTAGGTATATATTATACTACGATTTACAACAATTATAAAAAAATATTTCATAATCTATTAGAGTTACGTTCTGTATTAGAGTCTGTATTAGAGTTACGTTCAAAAAAATAAAAGACAGGCCGTCGAGGTGCAAGGACGCTAGCGAGTGACTATAAACGCGACGTTTGTGGTTTCAATTCCCACTCGAGGGATTGAAATATTTAATATTTTCCATTATCTCGTTCTGGTAACGAGGCAGAGCTCAGCGTTGAGTTCGACCACTCAGCACGCCATGGCTCGCCTCAAGAATTCGACAGAAAGTGGTGAATCGAAATGCCTTAATGGGGACGGAGTGTCTTAACAGAGTAAGCAGAAGACTCCCAGAATAGGAACTTTATACTCTGCTATGTGTGGGATATAGCGTGAGGCTGAAAGAAAAGAAAAAAAATAAAAACTATGTCGATATCCATTTTTTTTTTTACTTGCACATCCAACTTTTCCTATAACTCTGAAAAGATATTTTAAAAGATAAGATAATAAAGAATTATTATTAACTAACATTATCTACATACTGTATAAAATCTCAATTTAACATTCTTTCTCCCATCCTTATTTAGACGAGGTTTTCCCACATATGGATAGGAGCAACTTAATTTAACCACCTGAAGGCGACAAGAACATCGTAATGACAGGCTCGAATGAATCATTTAAAAATTTATATTAACTATATACATATTAGTACTCTATAATATAATATGAAAAACTTTCTTCGATATATATATTTTTTTAATATGTGGTACGAAAAGTGGGTTAATATCTGATTCCTTAAAAGGTATGCAATTTAAAAGTTAAAAATATAAAATAAAATGTATATTCTTATAATCATTATCTGGGGCCACATCAACACGAGCTAATTGAAGCGCAAGGGGGCAGACACTACCTATACTTTCTCGTACGCTTCTTCAATTTTTTTGAATCCCCGTGATTTGGGTTTGAATTATACCAGATAAACAAAATTTTATGTATATAATTAATTAATATATATTTAAATTACATTATTAAATTAAATTATATTGAGGCCAGTCGTGGCGCAGTGGCACAGGGTGTGACTGTAAAACCGACTGGTTGTGGGTTCGATCCCCACTCGAGGAGATGAAATATTTACTTAAATGTATATTTCCATTTCTTCGCTC
>DWLH01003003.1:0-10062 GCA_018249795.1 Heliconius telesiphe telesiphe | reverse complement strand
ACTCGCTTGTCAATTTGACGTTGTCAAACTATGTGATACGTTATCAGTTGTCTATGCTGTGGCAGGGATTTGCGCATGCGTGGATTAGGGATGTAATGGATGTCAATTTTTTTTTGCAAATATTGTTGTGTAATTTTTTTATACTTTGTGGAAGAATAACGCTGTATATTATATATTATTTTCATTACTTATATAAGTTAAAATAAATATCATAAAGAATTTAATAATATATCAATATCAGTTTAGGTATAACAGTTTAGTCTTTTTAAAAATGGTTTTATAAATCAATAAAAAAAAAAAAAGTTATTTAAACTTCTATTTGAAATAAGTTTAATTTAAATTTATTTTTCCATTTCTTCGCCCTGGTCTCCAGACAAAGCGTGGCGTTGATTTCCGACACTCAACACGCGATGTCACCAAAATTCGGCTGAAAATGGGGAACGGAGTATCTTAATACTAGGTTCCCTCCGCCCACACTGTTATGTGCGGGATATAGCGTGAAGCTGATTGGATTTTTGATTTGAAATTTGAAATATTTATTACTATATTATTTGTTTTAAAAGCCAAAATATTTTTTATTTTATAAAAGATTGTACAGTGCCTATAAAATTTGATACCGCAATGTTGTAAGACCACATTATTATATATACTATATTCGAAATTCACTAAACACTACAATTTTTATAAATTTAGTGTAAACGTTTCTACCTTTGTAAACGATTATATTTAATTTAAACTTTTAACCTCCATTTCACTTAGGGGTTGATTATCCAAAATTATTTTTATAGCTCACTTACGCTCTAACAAAAAATCTATATGCTATATTTCAAGATTCTATGTTGACAGGTTTGTGATATGTGCGTTAGTATCAGGGTATGTCAATCACCTTATAGTTTTGTATATAATGTTACTTCAATTTTTTATTTTATTCGTCTGTACCAATCTAACTTATGTACAATACGGTCGATGAATAGTGACCGCTTTTAAGTTAGGTTTTCTAAACTTTTGCACACTGTTCACTCGAGAAGAAGATAATAAAAAGTAATGAGAATCCTAAAATCTCCTATTCTCACTGTAACCGCATTAGACACACAATAGCGATAGCTAAGAACAAGGTGGCCACGACTCGTCGGCTTTATTGTACGTATGTATAAAAGTCTGTATACATAAAAAGACTAATAATAGTGACTAGTGAATAAATCATTGTTCCAATTTTTCACCTATTTCTTTTATAACAAAAACCGGATAAGCGCGGGTTGGACTCGCCCACCGAGG
Source organism: Heliconius telesiphe telesiphe (assembly GCA_018249795.1). NCBI lineage: Eukaryota > Metazoa > Arthropoda > Insecta > Lepidoptera > Nymphalidae > Heliconius > Heliconius telesiphe. Next base: position 8,787 of record DWLH01003003.1, on the reverse strand, counting down.
GATCCGTACAAAAATTGGAGGTCTCGACCTTTTTCTGAAATTCAAGCTTAGCTTAGCCAGAACCCTTTCATCTGATACCTCACTTAAACTTGCGGTAAATAAGGCTATTATTTTTTAGGATTTAACCAAAAATGTAAAGTTTTAAAATTTTTCCTGAATTAGTATACTACCTGTAGAAGAGCTAGCTGCCAAATTTCATAATTCTAGGTCCATCGGAAGTATTAATTTTGATTCCCTTTAAAGCGTCGAAATACGCGTTTTTTGCGATATAAACGGCCATATCTTTTTTTAACGCAAATGTAGAAATACGATTTTTTCAGGAAATTAAGGGACCGTAGATCTTAGTGTATGGTTTGAACTTCAACTAAATATCTCCAAGTGTTCGTGAGATAAAGGCTCTTGACGGACAGAAAGACAGACGGAAGGGCTACAAAGCAATCTTATAAGGGTTCCTTTGTTCCTTAAAAGGTACGGAATCTTTAAAATTACCGGCAAGGAATTAGTCTGAACATAATATAAATAAAAACCAAATAAAGACACAGCCTTTATTTTAAATTCACAATAAATTACATGGTACCTATTAAACACAATAACAAATATTTTTCATTATAATAACATATTCAACTTCCCAGTATATGTGTATATAATATTAAATTATACGTGATTACTTAAAATAAAAATAATACTTTTACTGTATAATTATACACTATATGGTGTATAATTATTGATTTTATTATATGTTTGTTATTGATGCTGATCACGAGGATGCTCCTTAAAGTGTAAATTTGTAGGAAATATTCCTTTTAACAAAAGTAATATTTTTATAAATTCATTTCATCAGTCATTTTACTCGTATATTAATTTATATTATTTTGCAGATATTCACAAACTATTTATATTACATAGGTATAATTTGTTCTATGATTTCAAAAATTTGTACCAGATGAAAGGAATGAATTTCAGAAAAAGCTCGAGATTTCCAATTTTTGTACGGAACCCACAGTGGGCGGGCCCGGCTCGTACTTGTTTTTTTTTGGTTTACTAATCTGATCCATTATAATTTATCCTAGACTTTCGGCCATATATATGGGGCTCATTTGGTGGAAGTACTTAACCGAGTACAAGGGCCCCTAGGGCCCCTCTACCACTATAATTATAATAAATACCATTAGAGGCCAGTCGTAGCGCACATAATTTCGTAGACACATGCGTCACTTGAATAAGTGAAATATTTAATATTTTTTTCACTCTATCAACGCGGCAAAGCGCGAAGTTGAATTTCGCCGTTTGAATGGGAACTGAGTGTTTCAACACTAGACTCCCAGGTACCATCTCCCTACCATGGTATGTGCGGGGTACAGAATGAGGCTGGAAGCTTAAATTTAAGACAAATATAAATTGCAATATTTAAAATATATAAATTTAAAATATATATTTAATAAAAAATTATAATTGATACTATTTTAGATATAATTTTAATTTAGTCACAAAGTTAAAAACAAAATTCAGTTTGATGCTAAGATTATTAGTGGTTAGCTGAAATGTAATTTTCTTCACTGTGGTATTTTTATTTTAAATGTTTACTGTTACAATACATATATAGAATAAACTTTTAAACGATGGCACTTATTTCATTATATCATACGTTATACTTATTTTACTATGAATTATTATTATTTTTTCCGCAGAGTTAGCTACACAATATCATATTACTTCTAATTGCATATTCTATAACAATCCGGCTTTATATTTAATATCATCACTTCTAGAACCACTCTCATCAGATACCTTCGCAGATTTCTAGATATGAGCATCCGCAATTCCAATAACGGAATAATCAGCGTTGTCTTTTGCCGTCATCTTTCTTCCATACTTGGCGAGGAACTCCAATATCACACCGTTGGACCAGCCAAATCCTGTTTGAACTGTGTACTCTCCACCACCACCAACACGTCCGGGAACTTCAGCGTCATATTTTTCAAACATTTGCTTATTGGATTCAAAACCAGCGTGACACGACCGGACCCAACTTTGTGCTACTTCAAAGGCCATTTGAATGGATTCTTCAGTTTCCAAAGCCTCTAATGCATTTACCGTAACACTAACTAGAGGTGGCCAAGCATTAGGAAAGTCCCACTGCTCTCCGCTTCTTATTAAAGAAGTAGGGACACCACCAGGATAATCTAAGCCGTGAGATCCCTTCAACCAGTTTAAAATTTTAGGAGCATTCTTTTTAATTAATGATTTATCAACCACGCCCATCCATAAAGGTGCTATGTTACTCGGGTAAAAGTACTTACGATGTTCTTCGTTTTGTAAGTTCCAATCGTACCAAATTCCATCATCTTCATTCCATAGCACATCCTTGATTGTGTTTCGCCATTGCTTAGCAAGGTAGGCCCAATGAGCACCCTTTCGTGGCTGGCCGACCAAAGCTTGAAAATATGCCATATTTTGAAGAGCATTTGCAAATATCGCATTTAAATCAACTGGTATAATTTTACTAGCGTGAATTGTAGATAAATTACCCTTATTATTACCATCATTACCAATAAACCAACGAGACGAAAAGTCCCAACCACTTTCAGCGGCGCTTTTTATGTCTGTATAAAATTCCTGCTTACGTTCAGGGTTGTCGAATATTTGAGCATCTTTATAATCTTCATAATAAGATTCAGGTCGTGGACCTTCGCTTGGCGCATAATACCTTAGCAACGTGTACGCTCTATCATTCACATTGAATGTAATTAATTGAGTATCTAACCAATATTCTAATTCTTCTTCAAGAGCGTTTATATTTTGCTTAAGAAAGTCTATGTCTTTCGATTCTCGAACGTATAAAGACACCATAGCTGATAGAAGAGGTGGTTGACTTCTTTGTTGATAGTACCATCTGCTCCCGTTGGGAATGTGACCAAGCTTTTTCAACAGTTGTATTAAATTTTCAATTACACCTTTGACGGTATCTCGCATACCACTAACAAGGAGACCTTCAATAATCCAATACGTATCCCAATAGTACAATTCTTTAAATCGACCTCCAGGAATAATGAACCCGTTATCTACCGGTATTAAACTGTATTGATCAGGATTTTCAAATAATTTTTGATTTATTCTTCTTCCTAGAGTTGGCCATATGTCATTTATATTCTTTCCAAAGTTTCTTAATATTTCATCTCGGATAGTAGATAGAAAAGGTGGATTAGGGCTGTAATCAAGAGGCGTCCAATCTTCTAACTCACTTGATGAATCAAAATAATTATCTAAAAAATCCTTAATTTGTTCGTTTGTTGGGCTATTATTGGTATTTTTGAGCAACTCATCAAAAGCTGCTATAGTACTATTTTCATCTTTTTTCATATGAAGATCCACGAAGGTTTTAGAATCTGAGAAGATTCTTGACATTTGAACATAGTGTAGCAAATTGCTTTTACAATAGACGGGTCTACTGCACGACAGTGGGAGCTCGTCAGCGTACACCGACAAGAATAGAACCAGCAGGACCGGCTTCATCTGAAAATAAAAATAAAATTCCTTTAATGATTACATCGTAAATGGATTTAGAATGTATTTTGCAATAAAACTTCGAGGCCACTACGATTGTTAAGAAGAGTTTAATTCTTTGACTAATCAAAAATTATCTCTATGGTAATTATAATTGAGTTAATAACATAAACTCGGTGTTAAATAATAAAAAAACGTCTAAAACCTTTAATTTTATACAACTTTATTAGTATGACCTTTATTTATCTTTTTATTTGAAAATGTTTATTTTTTTTTATTTATTATCTTCTCAGGTTTTATATAACTTAACTATTCCGAGACTTTGTAAAATATTTTTTTAGCTTCATGCTGTATCCTGCACAGAGCTGACAGAACTTGGGAACCCAGTATTAAGACACTCCTTTCCCATTAAGACACTTCCGTTCCCCATTTTCCGCCGAATCAAGAATTCGCATTGCGATCCGCATTCGGTATTGCGTGTTGAGTTTCGGAATTCAACGCCGCTCTTCACCTCGTTACCAGAGCGAGGAAATGAAATTATTAAATATTTAATTCCAACGAGTAGGAATCGAACACACAACCGTCACGCTTACAGGCACACACTTGTGCCACTGCGCCACTACGGTCTAAATTCCTCCTCCACCATTCAGTATACAATATTCTAAATAGAAACGGAATTCATTAGCAATAGTTTCCCTCTAGGATGGGCATCCTACTGTATTCGAAATACACACACTATTATTGTTGCACTAGTATTACTAGCGGCGCACTCGCGGCTTCGCCCGCATACCACCGATAATTTTTATTATGCTGCATTTGACAACAGATTCATTATATAATTTATACATTCAATCATTTTTTATCATGCTGAGAAAGTGCAAGGCTACATGGCTGTTTGAGAGGATGTCATCGGTGACAAGGGCGCCCCCCGCGGGACTCGTGCCTAGGCTTGCGGCCGTAAACAGAGCGTTGAATTACGCGTATGCGTCCAAATCACATGCTATAAAAGCCGAAGTTTATCTTCACAAAATTTCCTTGATGATGGAACTACTTTCAAAATCCATGTCAAATAAAAAATGGTGCAATATCAATATATCCAGAGATCTTAGCGTTTAAACAAACTCTTCCGCTTTATTACATTAATATATGTCAATAGTTACTTACTGGGTAACAAAAATATTTCAAATGTATTATTGTTCATTTATATAGGTATTAATAATTGAATCAATGCTTACACAACTAAAATGTTAAGAAATACTCGAGTTAAAACACAAAAATCAAAGATCTTATAATGCTGATCGTGATAAAGGACAAGTAGAACATCACTCGTACAATAGTTGATGATCAAATGTTTATTTCTCCTAGCTAATTGAATTTTAATATATTTGCTGTAATCGACAATGAGTATCCTTGTAGGAAAACCAGCCGAAACGACGTGCTCCATCACGGCCACACTTCCTGCTCAGTTGATCTAAGTGTAAACATTTATTTCAATTCTATATCAAAATAGACAAAAATTGCTTAGGTTACATTAAATTAATATTGAACGGGCATTTATTAATAATAATAAAAAAAATCAGTTTCACGCTATATCCCGCACCCAGCAGGGTAGGCAAAAAGAACCTAGTGTTAAGACACTCCGTTTCCCACTTTCTGCCGAATTCTGAAGGCATTACGTGTTGAGTGGGAAAACTCTGACTTTATTAATAATAGATTTCTCATATATATTACATTACATGAACAGACAGCGATCAATTACAATTTTATATATGTATAAATGTAAACACTAATTGATAGCCTCATTTTAATTTACATATTTTTTCGTAAATCAATAACTATTTAACAGATTAGAAATCTGTGTATTAACAGAAAACCACAAACAAATAACAAAGTTATTATAAATCTCTAATTGTGAATGTAAATTTAGTTTTAATTGATGATAGGCCGCAATGAAATAAAAATAGTCGCGACGAAGTAAAACTTTTATTAGTCCAACGTTGTATCCTTTATACAGCAGGTTAGGCAGAGGGAACCTAATATTAAGACACTCCGTTAGCCACTTTCCGTACAATTTTCAAGATATTATGTGTTTAGTGGCGGAACTCAACACCGCGATCTGAGCGTGGAAATGAAAATAATTGATTCGAGTTGTAATCAAACCGACAACCGACCCTTTTATAGTTAAACTATTCCCATAAAAATAACGCTCTACAAAGAAGAAGATACAAAGTTGGAATCAATTTGCAAATTTCATAATTTTAATGATCCTTGACCCAGTCTCTTACGGTGCTAAACGTGACATTGTATTACACGAAACTAGTATCGCAATAAATATACTTTACGCATAAAATCTAACATTCTCGACTTATGATATAGATATATGTATATAATATAAATTCTAATAATATTTCTTTCTACAAACAACACAGTATAAAATGTATTATTTAATAGTACTTTTTAATAATAAATAGTACACAGAACCTCGTCTAAAATTACTTTTTAGATAAAATCAAGTATATATCTCAATTACTTAATCTCTTTTGAATTTCAATAAAAAAAAGAAAGAACAAATTAAAAGTGTGAATATTTAAATATAAGTTGTCTAAATCCTATAAAAAAAAAACAAAACGATCATAAAAAAATGTAGTATCATTAAATTAATGATATTTTATTATGCATGTTATAAAATTTTATAAATAGCTGTAATTTTTAAATATATTTAATTTAATTAATTTTGTGCTCTTCTAGATATATATAAAAAAGACTACCTGTAAGTGGTTACATTTTTAACTTAAATATAAAACATTAGTTCAAACCTGTAGGTCCAACCTTGAGGTTACTATGAAATGGTAAAAAATAACCTTTAAATATACACTTTTTATAAAAAAAAATATTCCACAAAAAGAACACAAACTATTTGGACTTGATTTGAACGTGATCTTGAGTATGAACTTGAGGATATCATCATTAGATTAGTTTTATTTTAATTTAACTAGTAATGCCGTCACGACTGGTGCAGGTGCATAGACTGTAAACTAGTAGGATATCTATAAAATATAAAAAATAAATCTGTACAAGAGTCGTTTAAAAAAAATTATGCGGGGTGTTAAAAGATAACTAACAGAATCCGTACGTACGAGACATCATTTTCAAAATCGCGCTGGTAAGATTCTCTGCCAAAGAATGACTTTAAAAACGTCTTAGTTATTTGAATATTTGAATGTTCATAAAAATATGTATTTTCATTCATAGCGCTTTTATACTACAATGTAAACAAAATCCAATTGTTGGTGAAGGTTACTCTTAACAGTTAAGTTTAAGTCGTATTATTTTAACACAGAGATAAAGAACGACCTGGTATTCGAGGAAATATCAAGTAAATACTCTATGTATTTACTTGTTATTTCTTTGAATAGATTCTTCGGTTCGTTCATTCGTTTGTTCGTTAGACTTAATTTTTTTTTTTTTTCGAAAACGTATAAAAAATTTAACATAGGAGGATTTGAACTCGCACTTTTGGGAGTAACATCTCATCTCAAAAAATGCTAAAAAAATGCTCTAAGATTTTGTATAAAAATATCATGCATTATTATTTCATAACTTACAAACGACGTTATGTAGATGCTAAGGTTATTTTCGGGTCCATACCTCAAAAGAATTAAACGGAACTTCACTTTGTTGTTTGTCTGTCTGTCCGTCTGTCAAGACTATTTTTTACAAGATCATTTGGAGGTTAGATACCTCAATTATCAATACTATTATATACTACCTTAGAGCACAAACAAATCCACCTTCGAAATCATCGCAATCTTAAACAAATAATACAAGGGTTCGTATTTTGTTATTTTTCGCATATTGTATCAAATTTATAGGCTACTGTCCCCTTACAATTATGAACATGTCAACTTTAATAAGTTATACTTTTGGTGTATCTATCATACATTCATGAAACTGGTATGGAACTCTCGGTTCAAGAATGCGACTCGAACTTGACAGAAGATATTGATTACTTTGTAGATTATATAAAAATACCTAAGAACGTGCTTTCTACGTGTACTCTATAATAACTACATATTTACCAATTGAATATTTAACTAGTAATATATGTAACTAATTTAAAAACTGTACAGGAGCTAATATCCAATCGTTACAATTATTTTGCAAAGGATATTGTGAATACTTAACCAAATCTATTATTTAGTATATAGTTAATACTGTTTCTAATTTCTCTATATATTTCTCAAATGAATAATCATGTAGTTCAAGCGGGCTAGGCCGCGGGCAGGTCGTTAGTATTTATTATTTTCATTTCTTCGCTCTTATGTAGAGACTCTAGCGTTGAGCCCCGCCACTCAACAAACAATGCCTCCAAATTCGGTAAAAAATGGGGAATGGAATATGTTAACACTAGGTTCTCTCTGTCTACCCTGCTGTGTGCGGGATACAGCGTGAAATTGAAAAAAAGTAATTTCTTTGTACATTGATTATATATTCTATGTACATAGATATCTATAGTTCTTGTCTCTTGATTTGATTTTTAACATACTTCTATTAGAACAAGCTGTAACTATGTACAACCTATGTAATGTAAAGTGTGACTGTAAAAGCGACTGGTTGTGGGTTCGATCCCCACTCGAAGAGATGAAATATTTACTTAAATTTCTATTTCAATTTCTTCGCTCTGGTGTCGGGGCAAAGCGCGGCGTTGAGTTCTGCCACTTCGGCAGAAAGTGGGGAACGGAGTGCCTTAACACAAGGTTCCATCTGCCTACCCTGCTGTGTGCGGGATACAGCGTGAAGCTGATTTATTTATTTTACTTTGTAACTATGTATATGGACAAATTTGTAAAACTTAATTTCAAGCGCTTCTAATACTTTTAAAATTATTAAATTTTGCTATTATATTTTTTTGCATATGTTTCAAAAAGTCACTCATGGTATTTGAACACATGGCGTAGGTTTTTGATGTTATTTAGCTCCAACTTAACTAATAAAGTATTCATCATAATAATGTACAAGTAGTCGTTCCACTTCATTATAATATTGACTGGTTGCGACAACATAGAGAATTTCACGATATTATTTTATAAGAGATAAACTGTCTGTAAAAATATTATAAATGGTGGAAAAACATATTTTTATTTATAGATATTAGATATATGGGTCATAATCAGAAAAAGTGTACATTTTGCGTCTTTTCTTGTCCCGCTACTTTGAATGCGTTTTAAAAATACAATTTTATAGATAAGACAAATATTTTGCCATTTTAGATATATTTATTTA
>DWLH01003002.1:0-10063 GCA_018249795.1 Heliconius telesiphe telesiphe | reverse complement strand
ATAAATATATATATATATATATATATATATATATATATATATATATATATATATATATATATATATATATATATATATATATATATATATATATATATATATATATATATATATATATATATATATTCATTACTTCGCTTTGGTGTCGAAGCAAAGCGCGGTGTTGAGTTACGCCACTAAACACACAATGTCTCCAGAACTCGGTGGAAAGTGGGGAGCGGTCTTAACACTAAGTCTCCCTCTGCCTACCCCGCCACATGCGGGATACAGCCTTAATAAAAATAAGATAATTACCAATATTTGAAAAATAGTTTATGCATAATAAATAAAATTACCTACTTACAGCAGCTACTTTGCACTAAATAATGGATGTAATTGTAATATCGAATATAAATCTAAATAAACAAATTAATTGCATGCTTCATGTGCATAGTTGATGTGTGTTTAACATTATTAATGTCAGTTATCTGTATCTCGTAATATTTGCACCGGATATTGGTCGAACTGTGACATACTAACATTATGGAACCATTTTATATGACTAGTTTAGTTTCTATGTTTGTTTATTCATTTTTTTACGATTTTGTGTGTCGAACGAGATCTGTCGAACGAATGAGTGATGAAAGAATGGCAAAAAAGATTTATAATGGAAAAGTGAGTGGTAAGAGAGGTAGGGGGAAACCTCGGTTGACCTTCGAAAACACAGTATCAAAGATACAGGAATGGTCAAGTAAAAAGCACGAGGACCTCCCGGAGGGCATGTATGATGACAGAGGACGAGGCGAAAGAGGTATATAGAGACCGTAGCGGTTGGCGCCCCGTTCTCTCTGACTACCCCGCTAGGGATGAAGCGTGAAGCTAGTTTAGTTTAGTTTAGTTTTTATCAGTTTTTTGTGGTCTTAATCGGAATAAAAGTAATATAATTTTTGGTACGAAAGTATTGGATAAGAAACAGTACGTAGTAAAATATCTAAGTAGGTGTAGGCGGGACTCAACGCCGTGTTTTGACTTCTTACTGAGAACGAGGCAAACAAAATATCATTCTCCGTGTCAATGGCAATTAAACCCACAGTTAGTTAAAAAACGCTCATCAACGCTGTACCGCTGGGCCACGAAGTTTTCCATATATTTTGATTCATAGATGTGTAAATTACATTCTTATAACATATTTAGAGACACAGTTACGTTACACACGAGACATAGTTTTTAACCAATTTATGAAGATGACCGTAATTGATTATAAATAAAATAGTATTAAATATACAGAAGAGTATGACATTTAAAAAAAAACTTGACAAGGGCTGCAGTATACATTTGTCCAGTAAAAGTATAATATATAAATGATGGCAAAAATATATTTTTTGCAACAAAGTCAGTATAATAAAATTGAATATGGATGTATGTCCATAAAATGAACGAAACGAACAAATCTTGGAAAAAAAGCTACTTGATGTATTTATTTAATATATTTTACTTTGTTGCTCGTTTTAAGACAACTACATGTACTTACATATATGTGGGTACACTAAACAATGTTAGTATTTTTAAAATACAATAAAATATTTTTTTTAAGATAAAAGATTTTTTTTTCATAACAGTTTATAGTAAAAACGTTATCAGCTTTATGAATCAACGAATTATGAACGTAAACTTTGGGTATTGACCTTAGCAAGTTGACCCCCACTTCTAACTATTCGTAAGATAACAGTATCTGTTACGTACTTGTTTAATATTCTTTGAAAGTGTACTTGCTTAGAAATAAAGTAGAACAATTAATTTATAATTAAGTAGTTCTCGTTCGTGTAAATGTTATTTTTTTAATTTTTCGGGGTAAATTTTGTTGTAAGTGAAATTTCTGGGTTGGGCACCAGACTATTCTGGGGTGGGCACGGCCCACCCGGCTCTCCACATTCTTACGTCCATAGCAGTTCTTCAGTTAGAAGTAAATTGCTTAGCAATTGGCATAGAGTTTAAAGTTTACTATCTAAATTATATTAGCGATATATCTACTATGAACAGTATTAAGTGATTGAAAATTTCAAAGACGAACACATTTCTGTGAAATTCGTGCGTTTTATTTATATTGTTTCTTCATTTTATATAATTTTCTTAACCATCTTTTCCGGATTACATTTGTACTATAATGAGAATAAGTAAACTTTCTACCATGCGTACAACGCGTATTACAATCGCAGTGCAGTGGCACTAACTAATTTTGATTTTAATTTTAAGATAATCAAGTTTAAGTGCAGATAAAACTTCAACTCAAACTTAATTATCTTAAACTTAAACTCAAAATTAGTTATTTATGAATTACAGAAAATATAATGCTATTCATTTAGCTGTATTTACATCAAATTTCAATCAATTTATAGTAAAGATACATTTGTTATTTAATAAATGGTTTACTAACATAACTACTTAAGGTAGAATTTAAATATTTAGAAAATATATTATAGTATTATTACTTAGTAAGAATCACTTTGGGGTTAACCAAAGAATTTAACTATAATTACTCAAAAGAATAGAACATAACTAATCATTGAGTAAATAAACGGACTACAGAACTAATGACTATTTCCTTAAATTATTATTCATATTACCAATTTGTTTTAAAAATCAAATAAACTATTTATCCTAAATGTCCAGTGGCCAAATAGTGGCTTAAAGGACAAAAAAAAACGCTATATATTCTATACAGAATATGAACCATCGAGAAATACAACACAAGACCGCGTTTACACACGTGTTACCTCACGAGCATGCATCATCAAAATGAATATATTTTGATCTCAAAAACACAACTTAAATATATAATAAATAAAAAATTAAAAAAGCACATACTCCCCGACGCACGAGCACTTGCAACGAACAAACACACAAATATCACACACCAATTCATTTTGTCGGTTACAAATCAACCGCCATTGTACGCGATTCGCACGTCGCACAGCAAATGACGAAAATCTCGTCCAATATCGGGGGTCGTTGTGGGGTCAAAGTAAATAACACTATCGCGTTTTATCTTTACTGAGCAGTTTTCAATGGAGTTTTGTATAATTGATTTGTAATGAATATAGTTTGATGGGTAAACATAGTTAACGAGGGTCCACGATAACCGGGCACGGAGTACGGGCGTCGCGACGGGAAGGAAACTATGGATCGAGTTGCGTCGGACTCGGGCCTAATGTGACTCGGTGTTGTTGGAGAATGCGTTTTGTTTTATGATAATGCTGTATAAGGATTTTTTTTGATGCCTGAGTAGGTATTATGTTTATTTCTATATATAAAATTATAAAGTATAGGCGACATATTAGTGTTGCAGCAAATTCATTGTTTTTGATTCAGTTTGAAATGAAAAATTATAATTAATAATAAATTTACCTCACATTATTACTTAGCAGCATGCAATACATGTATGCAACTTACTTAATATGTATTTTTTTTATTATTATTATTTCTTACACTGAATACTCGTGGTCTGTACCTTTGTTATGGAATAGATTTCTTTTCTATTTATTTCTTTTGATATTCCTTAAAACTGGACTTATGAAATTATATACAAGCAATTTCTATAGGTATATCTATACATATTTCTTTAAAGAGCCAACTTGACCATTTTGATATAATCTAGAACTACATAAATAAATAAAAGATTACACAAAATACATAAAAAATAATATTTTACATTTCAATTTATATTAAGTACCTAAGTATTACATTTAATTTTATGAATGCTTCAATTTGTAAAGGCAAAGCGTTAGGTATTTACATTTTGATTACAAATGCATGTTTCTTGTAAGCAGCTCGCACCTGTATACTTTTCAATGTGCTTTACCAGCAACATATTAGATTAATAATATTTTTTCTTATTGTAGTGATCATTTATAAAGATACCAAAACCTATACAGAAAGCAATAACATCACATTTATTTATAACATTGTTTTTTTATTTGTTTAAGCTTCACGCTGTATCCCGCACACAGCAGGGTTCACACTCACACTCCGTTCCGCACTTTCTGCCGAATTCTGGAGGCATTGCGTGTTGAGTGGCAGAACTCAACGCCGCGCTTTGCTTCGACACCAGAGCGAAGAAATGGAAATATAAATTGAAGTAAATATTTCATCTCCTCGAGTGGTGATTGAACCCACAACTAGTTGATTTACAGTCACATTTTGTGCCCCTGCGCCACGACTGGTCTCAATCTGTTTAAGTAGCAGTGAAGAGCTATTACAAAGTTTTTATCTCAATTTTATTTTTTAAAAATAATAAAATTGAGATAAATGTACAAAAATACTTATTTAATTCTTATTTAAACCGACCAGGTTGGTCGACCTAGTCGGTTTCCAGGAGGCGCGGGTTCGAATCCCGCTACGTTCAAAATTTTTATACGTTTTCTAAATAAGTATTTATCTTTTCTAAGTGTGGATTAACACTTAAAAAATGTTTAAAAAATATACAAAAAATTGAATATAGTGAGATTCGAACTCGTGGCTCATGAAAATTCTCCATTTATATTCGATTGAGCAATTGATTGAGAAGGTACATAATATTATAAGGGTGCCTTATCATTTTTACTTAGCAATGTTGCAAATTGAAAAGATCTATACCGATAGACAATATTAATGTTAACTAAGCGGAAGGATCATTCCTCAGAGCCAGTGCATTGGAAGCATTCACTCGGATAATATTGTAGAAGGAGAAGGAGCCAGTGGAAAAGAAAGGCACAGTTAGTTAGAAATTGAAACACAAACAAAAATACCAACGGCTGTTTAGAATAGGAAAGATTTTCAAAAGGACAAATTTGCTATTTCTTTTTGTTTAGTGTTACTCAATTTGATAAATAATATTTTTGCTTGTTTGTGATGTTTATTTTATACAACATTAAATAATTATCATTACAAGTATAATATTAATCCGCAAACAGTATTTCAGGCTAATTTATATTGCCTTTGCGTATTTTGAATAGTCAACTATAGAACAGTGGGTGATATGAAAAGCTTAATATTCTAAATCGCCATAGATAATTCAGCAATCAATAAATTCCGATATCATAACCCTTTGCAGCGTTTCCGTGTATTGTTAATTGATATTGAAAATCTATTAATTAAACTGGGTTGTCATTCAATCTATAGAAATGAAACGATACAGATAAAAAACGATACCTTCATATAAAAAAGGCAATTTGTTCAAAAGTTATTTTAGTTATTAGTAAAACATACAATATATAATTCTGGAAAATAAAATCGATAAATATTTTGGAGTCGTAAAACATGCACTTAGCACCAATATTTTTAGACAATAAGACAACATTTTAAGAAAACTGAGTTATTTATTATATTTAAAAAAAAACTGATATATATCTATCTATTTTTAAAATTTTTAAAGTGTTATTCCACACTTAGGAAAGAAAAATACTTATTTAGAAAACGTATAAAATTTGAACGTAGTGGGATTCGATCCCACGCCTCCTGGAAACCGACCAGGCGCTTTGACCACCATCCATCCAGCCATCGTTCTCATCAAGCTACGTCGAAATTTTTATACACTTGTTACAACTTATTTATTTTACAAATATAGATTTTTACAAATTTCCGCTACCCAAAGATAATTACTAAGAATTATCGTCTGGCAAGAGAGAATGCTATTTATAAAATATTTTTAAAATTAGCATGCTAACAACATAAATAAGTTGTAACAAGTCCCTACAGAGATGCCGTACTGTATTAATAATTTGGGGCTTTAAGGCGTGTTGAGTGGCGAAACTCAACGCCGTGCGTTACCAGAGCGAAAAAAGAAAATATTTTATTTCCTCAAGTGAGAATCGAGCCCACAATGTGTCACGTTTACAGTCGCATACTTGTGCCCTGCGCCACGCCTGGCCTAAATAATTTATATTAAATGTTTTTTAAAATTAGCAATATAATTACTGTTAATTTATTAATATTCAAAATGCACTGTATGATAGCAGATAAGAAAAAAAAAACCGTTCATAAAAACGCCTGATAGTTTTATTATGGCAATTATAATTCTTCGAAATTGTAAATTATAAGTGCCCAGCCCAGCAATTTTACTTGCAACAAAATTTGACAGGAAAAATGAAAAAAGCTAAGCTAAAGGTAAAGTTTAGTATCTCCCTCCCCAGAAAATCTAGATACGCTTATGATAAACATTCAGGAAATCTAAACCAAAAACATTCGACAATTACAAAACAAAATTTACATTTCAAATATCAATATCAAATATCAGCTGCTGTATTCCACATACAGCTGGGTAGGCAGAGGGAACCTAGTGTTAAGACACTCCGTTACCCACTTGCTGCCGATGTTTTCGAGGCATTTCGTGTTAAGTGGCGGATTTGTTCAAGTCTGCGGTGGATTTTTACCTTGATGCCAGAGCGAAGAAATGAAAATATTAAAGAAATAATAACTAATTAATTAGAGTAGGGATTGAGCCCACAGTCGTCGCGTTACAGTCACAGCCTTGTGCCCCTGAGCCACGATGGCCTTAAGAGTTTACATAGCAGTAGAATAACTGTTATATCAATTTAACTCGTGTAGCCTGTTAATGAGTTCTAATTAACAATGTCACAAACAAATCTCTTCATAGAATAATATAATCACCATTCAGTATGCAGCAAACAGCATTCACCCTACGTTTCGAGTCCTGATTGTTTTGCTAGCGTTTATTCATTAGCTTGGTGTGGATATGACCCACATGCGAAGAAAATGCTAAAACATTTTAAAGTTTTACAATTTTATTTTATATTTCACTTATATGTATGTAAATTAAATTAGCTTCACACTGTATCCCACAAACAGCAGGGTAGGCAGAGGGAACCAAGTGTTAAGACACTCCGTTCCCCAGTTTCTGCCGAATTTCGGAGGCATTGCGTGTTGAGTGGTAGACCTCAACGCCGCGCTTTGCCTCGACACCAGAGCGAAGAAATGGAAATTTAAATTTAAGTAAATATTTCATCTCCTCGAGTGGGGATCGAACCCACAACCAGTTGGTTTTACAGTCACACCATGTGCCATTGCGCCACGACTGACCTATATATATATATATATATATATATATATATATATATATATATATGACTTTGATATTGTGGTATCTACAACATTTATTTGGTTTGCTGTTTATATGTGATGGTGGAGGGGTTCCAACAAGTTCCATTTGATCACATTCTTGTATTTTTAATGTAAATATTTTTATTAATTTCTAGCTCCAGTTCGATGTAACTGCAGTAAGTTTCTATATCCATGCTGCAAAATATATAAAAACTAGATCAGGAAGTATTAAGAATATTAAAATTTAACAATTATACACTAAGCTATCCTAGCCTCGTATAAAAAAAAATCTAAATTAAAACTACTCAATCAATTAAAGGAAAATCAAAATAAAGAAAAGATCTACAATCAAAATATAAGAATTCTATATTATGATTGTAGATCTCATTTTAGTAAATTTTACTGTTAGCGTTACGATGTATCACTGAAATTTCTGGCTGGCTGGATTGGGCATGTCGAACGAATGAGTGATGAAAGAATGGTAAAAAAGATTTATGATGGAAAAGTGAGTGGTAATAGAGGTAGGGTCGACCTTCGAAAATACAGTATCCAAGATACCGGAGGAAGATCACGTAAAAAGCACGAGGACCCCTCGGAGGGCATGTACGAAGAGGTTGATGACAGTGAACGAGGCGAAAGAGGTATGTAGAGACCGTAGCGTTTGGCGCTCCGTTCTCTCTGACTACCCCGCTAGGGATAAAGCGTGAAGTTAAGTTAAATATGAAAGAACATACAAAATAGGCACTTACTTTTATAGTGACATATAAAAGAAAAATATATATTTTTCTTTTCTTTAGTAATTGGTATACACTATATTACACAATTGCAATAAATAGAAGTTAATCAATTTCAATGGTAAAGTGGTCAGTCACAACAGGGTTCCAGTCAATACTTGGATCTTAAAGGTATCGTAAAGTGGTTGTGAAGTAAATAAAAATGGACACACGCTGTGCCGCGTTTCAGCTAATGAAAATGTAATGTAAATAGATTTATTTCTTTTATTTTACCTTTATATATATATATATTTTTTCAGCTTCTAGTTGTATCTCGCATGGGTAAGCAGAAGAAACCTAGTCTTTAGACATTCCGCATCCCACTTTCCGCCTAATTTTGGAGGCATTATATGTTAAGTAGCAAAACTCAACTCCCCGTTTTCCCTCGACACCAGAGCGAAGAAATGAAAATATTAAATATTTCATTTACTCGTGTGAGAATCGAACTCACAACCTGTCGCGGTTACAGTCACACATTCGTGCCCCTGGACTACGACTGGCCTCATGTATGTAATTATTTTGATAATTATATGGTTACTTTAGCAAATTCCTGTTGAAAATCTAAATACCAACTAAGGGATTGAATTAAAATTTATTCTCCAATGGGAAAGGCAGAGGAACAATAAAGTGTAAATAATGTGAGCTGTTTAGTATCTAGCATATATTGATTTACTTAAATGCATTTCACGGAGTTTCCAGCCACTCAAAGCGTAAAGGAACATTAGCGCAATCCAACCTGGACATCTAATTAGGAAGCCGAGTGCGGCGACGATTCCATTACGAATGTATGAAGCAGGCCAAGACGTGGCTTGCAAACACACGACCCACCGTACAATGCTCCTTCCATCCCAACCGGCGACCACCCCCGAGCGACCCCTGCACATTAGTCATATCCACTGTGCAACACGTTGCATATGTGAACCCCAGGGTGTCAACGTAAATCGGACAAAGTAAGCACTAGCACTTGCACAGCAAAAAGTCAAAACGTGTGGGACTGCAGACGAACTCGTTTCTCCATACATGGCCCTCCTCGACAAGTCGCTTCCCAACGCACCACCACATAATATTGTTAGCCGCCGCCGATAGCTTTTTATGCCCGATGCATTATTCGATACTCATTTAAAATTCTAAAATGAGCTTATAAAGAGAACTCGCCATTTCCGAGCGGTCCCCTGCTGTCGATGGTCGTCCAGATCCGTACATTGAAACGTTGAGACGAGTTTATTTGTGTTTTATTACTCGAAATATATTACGCAAAATCGCTTTGGGAGGTAGCGTCGGCGATAGCGCCCACGCGAAAATCGCGGGGGCGACCGCTAGAGGCTTCACGCATTCAAAGGTGCGCGCGCGACGATACACACGCGCCTATATACGCTTTTTTTGAACTAAAAAAAATACAACCGAAATCGCGACCGGTTTATACTCTGTGCAGTGTTCCATAGATAAGGACAGGCCCGAAGGACTCGTAGGCCCGGCTAGTGTTGTCGATGACACGAATTTCGTGATCGATGGTTATGAATGGAGTTCGATGTGACGTCATGCCTAGTGTTGTGACTGTGCGCCGAGCCTTGGAGCGTTCGTTTATTGACAATGCGTGATCATTAGAGTGGAAAGGTGAGTGAAGTGACTTATTTGTTGGGGCAACACCGAGCCACCGTCATTTGTCAGAGGGCTAACAAGCTGTAGTTAGTGGCTATTAACAATAATGGACCACTGAATTAGTCTTAACACACAGACAACCATACATTAAAAACATCTCATTGTTTGTAGTTAAACTTAACTGTAATTAATCGATGGGTTTCTTTTGTAAATACATGTGGCATTTAAAAATGTATGAATAAAACTTACACATTTTATATAGATAGATATCATTCTAAAATATTCTGTTAAGTAATAAAGTACAGATGGCATCGTGGGCGGCTAACTAGTTAGACCTACGAGGTTTCTTCATAACATATTATAATGAGACGTGTACAAATATTATAATGAATTAAATTATACGATAAATTACAATTGATATAAAATACACAAAAATGGTGTATTTGAAGAAATTCTACAGAGTATGTTTGAATATCTATCAATAATGATGAGGCCAGTCGTGGCGCAGTGGCACAGGGTGTGACTGTAAAATCGACTGGTTGTGGGTTCGACCCCCACTCGAGGAGATGAAATATTTACTTAAATTTATATTTCCATTTCTTCGCTCTGGTGTCGAG
>DWLH01003001.1:0-10063 GCA_018249795.1 Heliconius telesiphe telesiphe | reverse complement strand
TTCTTACTCTACTATAGAGACTACAGTATGCCGCAAAATGTATATCCTCTTGTCGTCAGGTTAGTAGTTTAAAAGACGGAGAAACATGTTTCTTGCGTTGTTACTTTTCCATCACGCTTCTTGATTTTTCGAGTTGTAAAGAAATAATAGCAAAAGTTAGGAAAAACATGACGTAGACCTTTGAACCATCAAAGGCCCAATATAAACTGCTTTTCATTTCACTTGATCGAGAAACATATAAATATTCAATTTAAAACAGAAAAGAGTTTGAGCTCAAACCTAAAGCAATAACCACAAGTAGCAATAGTGGTGATGTGATGCTAAATGTTACTATAATTTATTTCATAAAAAAATTATTACGTTCTAGCTTATCACGATTTGCTTTATACAATAGTTTAATATATGTATATTTACATTTTTTATGATATGAATTATACTTTGTATGCAGCTTATTATTATACTATTTATATCCAATGTATTTTTGTATATATATATTTTGTTGTTCATATATATAATATTTATGTATGTATTGCATATACGTATGTACGCTTAATATTGCAGATATGAACACAAAGGTGTAGAGAGAGGGGAATTACGTATGATTAGGTAAAACCTAACAAGTACATAAAAAATATAATTTATATACAAAATATATGTTTTGAGTGCACTGTATATAATAATCATTGATTTTATTTCAGCAATGATATAGATGATTCTGAAAGTGACTCTGGCGTAGGTCCAATCGTCATTAGGTATCTGTTTTGTGTTCTCAATATTGGGATGGTGTGGACCTTGGAAAGGGGCTGGTGTGTGAATAATATCTTTGTGTTTACTACGTTGATTTATTCAATGAAAACCTATGTATATACTCGTAGAACTTTGTGACTAACAACTGTATTTCTGTGTCTGACTACATCTGTTGTATTTGTCGTTCTCCTATTGTTGTTTCTGGTCTGTTGTTTCTGTTTCTGTTTCTATGTTGTAAAATAAACTTGTATTTACTCGTCTGACTATCGTATAAAGTTCCTGTAGATTCTTTGTTTTCATGTCCTTTTTCCAACAAATATATTTTAAAAATATACCTATATTTATTATGTGAAGAAACTGTGTCTAATACTGTTTGCTATGTTTATAAAATTATAAATAGAATATACCCAAGATACATAAATTCTGTAAAGCTAACATCGTTTTATAAATAATAATGTATATATATAATAATATGTTAAGAAGGATGTTCAACATTTCATTGCAGTTGTAAATAAAAAATATTTTTATTATGTTCTATTGGATGCTAAAAACTTTTTTAATTACTTATTACAATCAGCTTATAAACACTGTAATGACATTTTCAGAGATCAAGTTTGTGTACCGTCTGAAGGATTCCGCCTGATTCCTGGTATGTTGAGCTGGTGCGAGACTAATTGCTTACGGTACCCTCCCAACTGCCCCGAAAATCTCTGCCACTGCCCGTAAGTAATTGTAAACATAAAATAAATATAGTTAGATTTTTGTTAAGTTAATTTAAGATTATTTTTTTACGTTTAATTATCTCCCGAAATCTACAGGGCACCGAATACCTAATTAAATCATCTATACCTAATTATAAATTATAGTTCTAGAGTTTCTGCTTTTTATAGACGTACTGATTTACGTAATTCAATTGAACATATTTAACAGTTAGATTTCAAAGAAAAGTTTTCACATTAACCAGATATTCAATAATCATAGTTAACACTAGCCGCATTATATTTTTTATAAGATCTACTTACAGTTTTTATAAATATAATAACTGTATTGTGTATAGATATAGTTCTTTAACACTGAAATACTCAGAAACTATGTAAAGTTTTTCTACCCCATACTTTCAATAAATTCTCTTTATCTTAATTTTCCAGGCAAGTTTGTGAAGCAATTGGAGAGTTGGAAGGTAGAGAAGGAGCCGACGTGTATTGTATGGACCAATGCATCGTGTACCCACCACGCTGCCCAAAGCACAGATGTCGCTGTTACTAAACTCTTTTATCATATCAACGAGTGTTTCTAGAACTTTTGAACAATTTAGTTTATTTGTATTGTAATTTTTGGGTACTTTTTTTATTTTTATTTTGGTATATGTTAAAATGTATTATTTGTAGAAACACCGTGTTTTGTTTATATGTAGGTAGGATCTTAGTGCCAATTTTAACTAGGTAAATATTTTTATTATGGTAGAACCTAAAATCATGTTTTTAATTTCCACAGCAGTGGCATATTTTTTTGTTTCTTAGGTACATTTGTGCATTTTTTCGATTGATTCGATTGCATTTATATATATTACTTATTAGATCCTATCTAATATCTATTGTGAATTTTAGATACCACTAGAGTAAATATAAAATTATTTTGAATATTGAATTAATTAAAATACTTTTATATTATGTATCAATTCTTAATCAAATTTATATATTGTAAATCTTTTTTATAATTTTTTCAGTATCGGCCAATGTCGATCATATCTTGTACAGATGTATATATTATTTCTAATGGTTAGTGAGGAAGATTTTATCTGTATGTACTATACTGATATAATTGGTGCCACAAGTACCATTTAAGAACTTTTGTACAATATTACAATAAATATTTTTAAAATAATGCAGTTTTTTTTAATAACTTAAAATTAATATTTATGGTTTAGTAAATAAGTAAATGTATAAGTAATATAATTTTTTTTATACATTTACTTATGCGCCAGTCGTGGCGCAGGGGCACAAAGTGTGACTGTAAAACCGACTGGTTGTGGGTTCGATTTCCACTCGAGGAGATGAAATATTTATTTAAATGTATATTTCCATTTCATCGCTCTGGTGTCGAGGAAAAGCGCGGCGTTGAGTTCTGTCACTTAACAGGCAATGCCGCCAGAATTCGGCAGAAAGTGAGGAACGGAGTGTCTTAACACTAGGTTCTCTCTGCCTACCCTGCTGTGTTCGGGATAAAGCTTGAAGCTAATAATATAAATATTTTTGGTTTGATCAATAAATAACTACTTTTTATCGCCATTACCTATTCATTTATAATTAACACCACACATACATTACATTTATAATGTTTGCTTTAGGAAAAGAAATCATATAATTGGGTGAACACTTTTCATATTATAAACCTCAATATGCTAATGTTTTAGTATATTTGTATGTTAATTAAAAGACCAAATTGTCAATTACAGATTACTAAAAACAAATGTATGACTAAGTTAACATAAAAATTAAAATTTTCAGTGTTAGTTAATCAAATTAAATTAACATATTTTTGATTTTTACAAAAAAAACATTTTTTTTATTTTCGCTTTTCGTACCTATGATTTATTTATTTTCAAGTGGACTCTACCACATAACAAAAAATTTTTTCGCAATGACAACACTGATTTGACAGTTCATTATCAGCCGGTCGATTATTTACGCATACAAGTAAGTTGAAAAGTCGCTAAAAGGTAAATATTGGGGTAAATAAGATGGGCGATTTGTTGGACGACGACTTAGAATTCCGGGGTGGAACCCTACAGCTGTCTTCAGAAAGTATACGTGGAGATAGTCCTGGTAACAGGCGAGATAAACCTTCGGGCACTGCAAATAGAAGCCCACAAATAAATCCTTCTGTGCTCTCTGGCGCAGACTCATTGACATCTTCTACATCTTCTTTTGCAGGTAATATTTTAGTATCTATTTAAATTTGTTACTGTAAAATATAATATATGAAAATAATAAAAAATACAATCGACCTTTAAAATGTAATTAGATTCATAGGCTCATCTTCCAATTTGACAAAACACTTAATTTTCAAGGTTTAAAACAAGGTCAAATAAACAAGCTAATTAAGAAATGAACTATATAAAGTATCTTACTTAACAAAAATTGTAGTTATGCCTAGTTAGAATAACATGGTTGGTAAATTGATCACTCTTTCTAGTAATAAAAAATGATTGATTTTGAGTTCTACCACTCAACACTTAATTTCTCCAAAATTAAGCAGATAGTTAGCAATGGAGTGTCTTAGTTCCTTCTGCCTGCCCTGCTATAATGCTTAACATATAAAATGTAATAAAATTATAGAATATTTTCATTTGTTGTCAATCAAGTAGATGCTAGAACAGATGGGCCACCTGCTGTTCAACCAGAACCAGAGCAAGTTCAAACTGTTTATCCTCGGTACGATGTTCCTTTCAATAAAGAAAATATCAAAGATTTCTTCACTTTCCGCAAAGGTGTGGTGGAAAATGCAATACAAGAATGTATAACAGCTTTACTATTTCCTGAAGATGGAGAGTATCTAGGTTCTTGGTTATTAACTGAGTAAGTGTTATCAAAATTATTTATTAAGTATTAATTGCACTGTGTTTGGAGGTACATACAATGGTTGTGATTTCAATTATCACTTGGGGAATAATTATTACATGTTTTTTGGTCTGTGTGGCTAAATAAAGTGTAGCATAGTGTTTCACCACTCTATGCAATATCTCAAAATTGAGCAAACATGTGAGAATGGAGTGTCTTGTTACTAAATTATATCTGGCTATTCTAAAGCTAAGCAAAGGATTTGGATTTTGAAAGAAATATATGTAAAATTACAGTGTACAAAAAATAAATCTATATTTATTCATAATTATTGTCTTAAACTTGCTTATAGAATTACTTTATGGGATAACGAAAAAGAGAGGATTGTGCTATTGACTTCAAGGCTGGTAATGACAATAAAGTATGACTTCATTGCTATGAAACAATTGGATTTTAAAAAGACATATTTAGATGACTTGGACACTATTGTAATCGGTGAATTAGTTTACCCACCATCTTCTTTAGTGCCGTGAGTACCATTTTTTTTAGAATTTATTTACTACACTTAATATTTTTTAGCTTCACTTAAGATTATATACCTAACTGATGTCTGAAGTCAAATTATTAATAATTGATAGATAAATATAATATGAAAAATATAAAATAAGTTAAAGACTTATCTTTTTAGAATGGTTTTACTTATTATGATCACTTGTTATTTTTACTTATATTTCTTATAAAATATTAATGATTATTTTTAGATTTTTGTTATTAGTTCTGTATTTTCACTGGGCAAATTCAATTATAAATCAAATAAAAATTATATAAGATGATATCTTATTCGTAAAGATATCTTATTCGTAATATGAGGTCAGTTGTGGCGCAGCGGCACAAGTGTGACTGTAAAAAAAGACTGGTTGTGGGTTCGATCCCCACTCGAGGCCATTTCCATTTCTTCGCTCTGGAGTCGAGGCTAAGCGCGACGTTGAGTTCTGCCACTCAAACACGATATACCTCCAGAATTCGGCAGAAAGTCGGGAACGGAGTGTCTTAACACTAGGTTCCCTCTGCCTACCCTGCTGTGTGCGGGATACAACGTGAAGCTAATTTATTTATTTAAAAATAAATACACTAATATTTCTATTATAGACGTCTAAACGGTATCGCTACAGGCGTTACAACGGTAGTCAAAGACTGTGTAATAGACCGCCTATACCGACGTCCCAGTACAACAGATGAAGCTAAACTGTTCGATCCCAAGTATTTTGAACCTAGGTACTTTCGGTTGCTGTAGATGCTCTGATCATGTTTTAATTTGAAATTTCCATTGCACCATGATATGTATGAAGATTCACTGCATTTTGGCATATAGTCTAAGAGCTAGTACGCTTTTTGTGATTTTTATAATTATGCATGTTATGCAGTAGTTGATACGCTTGCAAGAAAAAGAATGGGAACTTCTATATTACTATAATATAATAGTTCCATTTTTTTTATTATTTTGAATCTATTAAAGATTTACGTAACAAATAAAAATTTTAAATATCAACAAATTTTACCAAAAAAATTAGCAACAATTTCAGTAAAAAATATTTTAATAAAATTTACATCATTTATTTTTTTTATATAAATTCACGTAACATATGCATGTTAGGATAAATTAAAAGTATGTTACTCACATTATTACTGACTAATGTAATCAGTAGTATTACTAAACAAATCAGAATCTTTTATTCAGCATTAATATTATTAATTTAAGTAAAATGGGGTAAAAAATATTATAACAATAAAAAAGATCTTTGAAAGAACTGTTAAATTTAATTACTTTATAAAAACGTATGTGTTATTGTTATATTATGTTTTAGAGAACGCAACCTTCGAGGTGTACGTATGATGTGGAATAAAGGAGAACCTCTACCACTAAAAACTGTATGGAATCCATTTAGCCATGACGTGCCATTTATTACTTTCGCTTCTCATCCTATATATTGGCACAAAGGCAAGACATTTGTATAAATGTTTTAAAACATTATTTTGATATTTTAATTGACATAAATGATCGGAATACTTGTTTTTTGACTGGTTTAATGTCAACTAAATAATAATTTTTAAGCATAAAATGAGATCGTATTGGTGAAGTGGTAATGCGTCCGACTACTGAATAGATATTTGTGTGTTCAACTCACACTAGGGGGACTGAAATATAATGATTTCCTCGCTCTGGACACTCCCCTACTATATGAGGGTAGGAAGAGAAAAAATATTTTTTTGATTTAACATATAAAAACTATACACATTTTACAGATGGTGGCGTTGAAGAACGATCAACTTACGATATGGAGTTATTTGCTCAAAAATTGCAAAGGGCCATAGAGACTATGCCCTCATCATGTTGCATACATCATTCACCTATAGTCATACAAAGCTATCTAGGTATAACGTCGCTACTCCATAATAAAACTAGTATGGGATTCTTCAAGGTCAGAGGGAAATTTAGTTTTTAAAATGAAAATTATTATCTAACCACCATTGGCACTTAATGAATTAAATATGAAAGAAAATAATTGAAAATGTACTATCTAAATTTTTTTTTTTTTGAGATTGTAATCATAATGCGTTTTGTGAATTTTTATTTAAATTAGAACAATATTTACGTTTTAAATAGCATGTGCAAGCTAATCTATATATTTATGTTTTTTTATCATATCACAATATAAAAAAGATATTATTTTTTTTTTGATTGAAAAATATACATTTAATAAGTACACCATTATATAAATATTTTTTTATTTTGTTTATCGTGTTCTTCCTAAAATATATGACAAACTTTTTGGGAATAATTATATAAATATGAATTTATTGAGAAATATAACAAAATGACAAATAAAGGCATTTATTCCGTGCGGAACGGAGTGTCTTAACTTTCCTTCTGCCTACCCTGCTGTGTGCGGGATGCTGCACACTGCTACAGCGTGAAGCTGATTTGACAAATATAGCCATTTAGTTTTTCTAAATTATAATAATTTATCCAATTCCCTCTGAAGGGAGAAAATTATAGTAATTTTCTCTCTCTTTTAAGAAAGAACGCAGGGTGGGACTCTATCACGCAAGCTGTCTCTAATTCAGAATAAAGTTTATCTTAAACTTGCTAAATACGTTTAAGTTTTATAAACTGTAAAAACCTAATAATATCTGTATCTCCTAAAATATATATACGTATGCTCATAGTTTTTTAAAAAAAAATTTCCTGAGAATTAGCATAATAGGCTGTAAGCCTTACACGTTTAGGTCGTCTATATGGCGTTAATATAAGCGTTTAAGTTACGCATTTAATTTAATAAGCATTTGTTATGTTACATTATAATATTTTATCGTATATTATAAATAGTTTATATTACATTTAAAGAATACTTTTAAATATATATATTTAATTTATATAGAGATATATATTCGTATAATATACCTAATTAAATATACCTAATGTTTCATAGTATGTATTAGTAAATTTGATATTAATCTAATCATGTTATATTAATAATTTTGAAACAAAATATTATTAAAATATATTATATTAAAATTTTATATTTAAACTAGTGATGTCGAAGTGTGTTATTTGTGATATATTATTGTGTTATTAAATACTTTGTTAGTATATACAATATTTAAATGAAAGAGATAAATGAAGAGTATAAAGATATCATTTATCTAAATGTGCTAAAAAGAAAAAAGGAACTAGCTACAATTGAATATGTATATAAAATTGCTTGTTTGGGTTGTAAAATCTAGGAGTTTTCCCATTTGGAGCCAATCTTTAGTATAAGAAAATCAAGTTTATCATTAAAATGTTTTACCGTTGAAACTGAACCAACTTAAAAAATTTCAAACCCATACGAGGCCATCCTTAAATTAGGTCATATGAGTATCATTAATTTTGACCTTGTCTTGTTAGAGTACGTCTCATCTGTGAGCCGTCCTCATACGACTTTACCTAGTTTGCAATTATACACTTAGAAATTAATAAATTAAAACTGCATTTCGGATATTATTTTTGTTTACACAAAATTAATTACGTATCAGTTGAGGCCAGTCGTGGCGCAGGGGTGCAAAATGTGACTGTAAAATCCACTGGTTGTGGGTTCGATCCCCACTCGAGGAAATGAAATATGTATTTACATTTATATTTTCATTTCTTCGCTCTGGTGTTAATGCAAAGAGCAGTGTTGAGATCCGCCACTCAACACACAATGTTTCCGGAACTTGGCGGAAAGTGGGGAACGGAGTGTCTTAACACTAGGTTCCCTCTGCCTACCCTGCTGTGTGCGGGATACAGTGTGAAGCCGATTAATTACGTATTATTATTTCAAATCTTATGTCGCGAAACTCCTAGAAAGGCCCCTTTTCCACCCCTAGTCACACAATATCAAACTTAAACTTCCTTCCCTCCATCTCAGTAATTTATGGATGGCCCTTAACGGCAAATGAGTCTTAATTTCCTTGCAAGATTAGATTTCAACAAATAAAAAATAATTTGAAATGAACCATAAGCTTTTATGTTCAGTTCTGTAATGATGGTGTTTATAAAACATTAATATATATGACATTATATAATTACGTATGTACGTTAATTGATGTACGGTTCAATATATTAGTCTGATAATGACCTAATATTATTACTATTTGACACAATTGAGGTGATTATTTTCGCGAACGTGTACGTACGAAAATAAGGATAAAAATTGTGTTTGCTCAATTAATACAAACAATTAAACTTAAAAATAATGATTCATATTTATACTAAAATGTTATTAACATATTCATTCGGAAGGCTTGATGAGCCGTTGAACAGATTTAAATTATTTAGTATGTTTAATATTAGGAATATGAATGCGGTTTTTTTTTTACTTTACATGACAGAAGTCACAAAAAACTATGCAAATGTAAAAAAATAAAACAATTTTTTTTTTTTTTTCTTAATAAAGGTGAAACTACTTAAAGTCATGGAGTGATAGTATGTTATAAAAGTGACTTATTTAAATATTCAGTAAGTTCGTTCTCATAATAAATGTTTTTATTGTTGCCTAGTTTAATGTAATATACATTATATACATATATTTGTTATATAAAAGTTTAAGTCTGCTGTGTGTAAATTCTTTTGTAATACAATGTTATATTGAAATGGTTTATTGAAGACATTAAAGAGCTCTGAATAATATGAGACTTGTATTTTGTACGACATAAGATATACATTAGGCATATACAAACCTAAATTAAAATTTTCTCGCTTGAGCTAGACAAAACTCGGCGTTGAGTTCCGCTCTTTACATACAATATCTCGAAAAATTCAACGGAGTGAACAGTAAGTTCCCTCTGCTATAGTCTCTCTCACTCTCTCAAGTAGTACTATATACAGGATATAGTTTGAAGCAAAAAATAATTATTATTATGATACTATTCAAGTTTCCCTCAAAATAAAAGAATACCCTATGTTTAATCAGAGCTCTTTAAGTGGATATACATTATTTTATAAAATAATAATAATAATAATTAGTAACATTTAATGTTAAGAATCAAATATATTGTAGCTTTTGCATGGGGTTTAAAAACTGGGATTGGGAAAATTCTTATTATGATAAACTTTGTTTATATGTTCCTAGAACTATAGATAGATGCACTTATCTGCATGAGGAAAATCCGTTGCTCTAATTCTTTTTATTTTTTTATTTTTTATATCAATAAATTGAATTTTTTACTCTAAA
>DWLH01003000.1:0-10064 GCA_018249795.1 Heliconius telesiphe telesiphe | reverse complement strand
GATTCCTTTCCCACTGCAGGGAAAGAATTATTTTCATGTCCCCGCTCAGGAAGCGCGGCGCTATGATTTGCCACTGAACTCACAATGTCCAAAAAATAGTCTTAATAATCGATTGAAAGTACCTAACCCTGCCATATAAAGGATAAAGTGTGAAGATTAAAGAATAGAATTTGAATAGCGGAGTTTCAACCTGCACCTCTTGGAAGCCGTCCAGAGGCCGAAGTTCAAATCCCGCTACGTTCATATAAAAATTAAACTACGCTACGTTGATATAAAAAGTAAAGATGTATTTTTCTTTCCTTAATGTTTTTAAAATGTTATTCTATTAAAAATGTTAAAAACAGAAAATTTATACCAAAACTGGATAGCAAAGTCACTCGATAGGAGATCTCAATTTTCAATTTATCGTTGATAAATAAAACTGCCCATTATACTGAACAACTTTTACTAAAGCATCAATTCATTTTTCATTTTAATCTAGCCGGATTATTATAGATTTTGATCAGGTTTCATATCTTTAATTTTTATATGTTAATCACGTATACTCGTCTTCAAAACTAATTAAACAAATAGCTTGCCCGAGCTTCTAGCCAAAGAACGTAAGGTTACATTGAAATCTATCCATTATTTTCGAATATGTAGAGACCAACAGACAAACAGTAATAATAAAAAAATATACTTTCGTGTTCTATGACAACTTTTGCAGTACACTAATTGTATTTTTTGTAAAAATATTTAATGTTTTCTATTGTGTATAGGGAATATTAAGAGAAGTATATATGTATGATCTGATATGATCTATTAAGTACAAACGACAATAACTCATAGTCCAAAAACGCTTTCATTGTTCTCGACATGAATAGATCTGGATGTTTGTTGTGATAGAGATTTACAACATACATACAAATAATTTAGATTACGAAGTTTAATATATGTTACATAATTACAATTTCGGAAATCGTATGACTTAACGCTATAGTAGTGATTTCGATTCCTATTCTGGGGAAAAAAAAAATGTTTCTTCATTTAAACGGTTGGTAAAATGAGCGTAGAGTTCCACCAACCAAGTGAATTAATATTTTACCTTCACACTGTATCCCGCACACAGCAGGGTAGGCAGAGGGAACCTAAAGTTAAGACATTCCGTTCCCCACTTTCTGCTGAATTCTGAAGGCATTGCGTGTTGAGTGGCAGAACTCAACGCCGCGCTTGTCCTCGACACCAGAGCGAAGAAATGGAAATATAAATTTAAATAAATATTTCATTTCGTCGAGTGGGGATCGAACCCACAACCAGTCGATTTTACAGTCACACTGTGTGTGTAAAAAATATAATATGATTAATATTAACAAATCCTACTTTCTAAATGCGCGTGCCAAATGTATAAATAAGCCTTGTACTACTGTGATCTAAAGAGTGATAAACACTTGAACATAATAATAAAAGCGAACATATTATTTACATCGGTTGTGAGTTCGACCTCATTCAAGGTAATTATTTATATACTTGATGTATTTTCATTTGACCGCTGTAGTAGACGAAGCGCGGCATTGAGTTACGCCATTCAATATGCAATGTCTCGAGAATTCTATGGAAAATAACAACGAAGTTGTTAACAAATATAGATTCCCTGTACTTATTTTCGGGAAGAAAACAATAAACTGCTTTATTTATAGAAAATATATTTAACCAACCTAGTTAACTAAAATCACTAATTAATGATATTACCTCCTACTTCGGTATATCAAATGGTCCAGAATGACCAATCATGCCATTCGAGTGTATCAAGTCACGTGTACTAATGGACCCACTCCAGTACTCTATTTCAACGAAGGGAATAAGTGAAATTAGACATTAAATAGAACGTAATTGCGTAACGAATTTGTCGCAAAACCGACGTTGTATGGAACTATTAGGTATATATGTCATATATTATAATTAGAATCGTTGATTTCTTTTTAGCTTCACGCTGTATTCCGCATTTAGCAGGGTAGGCTGAGGGTACTCGCTGTTACTACACTCCATTTCGTTCACTCACTTTCCGCTGAAAAAGCTAAAATAAATAGTAGCCGGTACTAAAATCATTTGGATCAATTCGGTAAGTAGTATTTATAAGATTAGTTAATGTTATAGACCCGAACATAATGTCTCTGCAAGCAACATTTGAGGAGAGAGAAGCCAATGTCATTTAGTACAAAATGGATTTTACTTTAAACTTTATGTTTACAATACATGTGGTGGGTAATTTATAACTCATTTGATTATGATGATCCAAAGTTTTACCGTTCTCCAGAAATTGGCCATTTCATTTCTTATTTTCTAAATACCATATTTATGCAATATATATATATATATATTTTATGGAAAAGACAAGGCAAACGAGCGTTCGGGTCACCTTATGGTAAGTGATTACCGCCGCCCACGACTCCGTGCAACACCAGAGGAGCTACAGGTGCGTTGCCTGTCTTTAAGGTGGGTTGGGCGCCGGAGCCCGGCATTACCTGATGCGAAACGCAGTGGCATAAAGCCACTACTTCACGCCGGTTTTAAATGCCGGGGGTAGTAATGATCCGGTCGAGTCTGCCCGTGCGTGTTGCCATTGCTGGCAACGTGACTCTACCACACGTACTTTAGTCGCCTCTTACGACACCACCAGTACCAGGATGATCCTATTCTAGGCCGGGATCACACGGCACAAAAATGCTCAAAAATACTTATTTTACATACAATTCTTCACTTTGTTTATTTTTTCGATTGCTTACAAGCTTCACGCTGTATCCCGCATGTAGTAGGGTAGGCAGAAGGAGCCTAGTGTGAAACACTCTGCTCCCTACTTTCAATCCGAATTCTCCAGAATTCATCCTCCAAGCTGATATTGTTTACACAAAAAAATAACAATTGAATTAAATATGTTAATACGTACGGCGATTTTTTTATATATCCTAGAAAAAATAGCTTTCATTGCACATATTTTTTCTATTTAAAGGCAAAATATAATTTCAAATTGTAATTTGAAATTTGTAACAATGTGGGGATTCGACCTTCAATAATTGGGTTCATTTTCCGTTCCAGTCTCCAAACAATGCTTACTTTGTTACGAAACTTTCAGAATTTAGAAATATTTGCTAGAAATTCTTTAAAATATTTTCGTTCACAAACAATAAATATAATTTTAAGAATTTTTTAAGTTAAATCATTCACAAGTTTAGGAAGCAGTTGAAAAAGTTTAATTATTAGCTTCATTTATACTTAACCTCATACAATAAGTATAGTTAAATATGTTATGTACATTGTACTTTCAATCCTCTTAAATAACTCATATTTGGATAACATTTATATATCGCTCACTCGTATATTGCAATTTGGGAATATCATTTATTTGCTGGTGTCGAGGCAAAGCGCGGGGTTGAGTTCCGCCACTCAACACGCAATGAATCCAGAATTCGCTGGATAATGGGCAACGGAGTGTCTTAACACTCTGTTCTCTGCCTATCCTGCTGTGTGCAGTGATACTGTGTGAAGCTCTTTTTTGTTTTATTTAGGAAAAAATGTATACGTCAGCTTATTATATATTTTTTATAAGACTGCTCATATATAAATCCTCTGAATTTTAAATATGAATCCATTAATTAACACCGTACCTACAGTACAGATTACAATTACAAAAACATTTATCTGTATTATTATAAAAAAAATCTTTATCAAAAATAAAAAAATATTTATGTAACTAAAAATAAATAAATTAATAATACATAATGCCTATATAATATTAAAATTTGTTATTTTTATACTTTACACCACTCCGGGTTTAAAACTAAATACACAGAATAAAGTAAATATATTTTTTATTTAAAATATGCTTTGTTTGATATATTACTTTTGGTTATAATATAAATTCACTTTTGACTTGTTTTCAATGTGTTTAGTTTAAGTGAAGCGTGAAAACAACAAAAAAAATTATAGTTTATTTCTACGACCAACTATTACATTTAAATCAGATAGATCATCTCGTATATCTCTGTAATAATTTTAAAATGGAAAACCCATTACGATTAACATATTTTAAAAAATGAAGGAAATCTTCATAATATTATCATGCAGTTAATTTATATGGTTAGAGAAAGAGCGTTATCGATTTTCTCTATAAATACGTTACACCGTATACTGGCTCGTTGACTAAAAATAAGTCAAAAGAGCTACATTATTCTTGTCAACTCTTGCCATCGATTTTTTTTGATTTTATAACATATACTTTAAAAGTTCAAGTACATTCAGAGAATACGAAACGAATCTAATAATAGATCACAATTTCCTATTTGAGGGAATGAGCTATTTTCACATCCTCGCTCTGGTAATAAGACAAAACACGGCGTTGAATTCCACTATTCAACACGCAACATCTCGAAAATTGGGTGGTGCGTGGAAAACATAATGTCCTAACTGATCCCCCCCAACACTAGGGTCCCGCTACCTACTACCTACCTCCCTGTTTTTCTATACAGCGGGATACAGTGTGTAGCTAAAAATATATATATTTTTTCCGTTTTATATCTTTATTCGACCGAAACAAATATTAGATATTTTAATATAAATGGTAAATAAGCTAACCCCTATAAATATAATGTTGTATGATTTGTTGTTGAGTTGTATGAGAAGATGATATTTTTTTGTCCAAAATTTGCCAAGCATATGTATTTATTATTAAAAATATAATAAATAAAATATTATTATTATAATAATAAACAAAAAGAAAAACTTTTTTATCTAATTCATCATCTGTCTTCAAATTAACTTCACAGATGTAAAGAAACACAGCGGAGCGTCACGCTGTATCCTGCATGCAACAGGATGGTCAAAAGACACTCCGTTTTACATTTTCCGCCGAAATCTGATGGCATTGCATGTTACATGACGGAACTCAACCACGCGCTTTTACCTCGAAACCACAACGAAGAAATAAAAACATTAAATATTTCATTTCCTCGAGTGGGAATCAAACTCAGAACCAGTCACATTTGTAGTCACACGCCCATGCGCCACGGCTGATCTCAACTACTGCAAAAAGGTATACATATATTTCTCAGTAATATAAATAGTTTCGTATCGTTTATTGAACAAAAAGGGGTATAAGTTCGTCAAGCTAGTGTCACAATGTCTTATTGGTAGAGACAATAATCATTAAAATACCCTTTTTTCCATGGCGTAGTACGCCTTTCTTAGCATCTTTATTTACTTGCTAATAAAATTAATGAAATTTGGATAATATTTTCTTATAGAAATCGTCGCCATCATTTTCAAATCAAAAGAGTTAGATTCCAAGCACGTCTCGCTGATTTTAATATCAAAAAAATGCGGTGGCAAGCGATGAAATTTAAACATTAAGAGTGAAAACATTTGAAGTTTCCTTCGCCAGTCCTTTATTACCTAAAAGAAGTCCTTACTACAAACTTTACTATACTGTACTATATATTCCTTCAAATCTTCGGTTCTAGTTAGATGGCCAATAGCTTATAGAAAAGTTTTCAGTTTAGGTGTCTACTCTTAAATACATACGATATTATTTTGGAAACAAGTGTTTCCAAAATAATATCGTATGTATTTAATTATTTTGGAAACAAGTGTGAGGCCGGTCGTGGCACAGTGGCACAGGGTGTGACTGTAAAATCGACTGGTTGTGGGTTCGATCCCCACTCGAGGAGATGAAATATTTACTTAAATTTATATTTCCATTTCTTCATATTGTACCATTTTTTTTAACATGAAGACCGTCGCATTGTAGCACGAGAGTATAAGCCTGCAACTTTAAGTGCTACGGTTGTGGGTTTGACTCCTACTCAGGGTAATTAAATATTTACCTCATATTTTCAATTACTGGTTCTGGTAACGAAACAAAGTACGGCGTTGAGTTCCAGCGCCAGTCGGTAACAAAAGTGTTTAACAGGAACAGAATGTCTTAATACTAGGTTCCCAGGTTCTCTCTGCTTACCCTGCCAATTGCAGGATACGTAACGTGAAGCTGAAAAAAAATTCTTCTGTGCGTAAATGTCGATCTTTGAAGATAAGATTTGTAAGTAATCGGTTTAAATTTGAAATTCTTAATCACTAATCCGCGGCTGAATTTTCTTTCATATTTAGTATTTTGACAATATTGGTGATAAGATGAAAATGTTTACTATGTACGAGTTTTTTTCGAAGTAAAAGTATCTAATAAATAGATGTTAGCAATGGGTATGAGTACAAACCGCTCTATATTCTATTTTCCATTGGTCTAATTTTGAAATTTTAATAAATCTGCCAATTGCGATTTGAACTCGCCCAGCGAGGGTTCTGTACCAATTTCAGGTACTATACTCTCAACATGAAGTACATACAACTAAAAAAAAAATTATGTCGTATACACACATTTTGTATGAAATGAAATACTGGTATAAGTTTTTAAATGTTTTTTAATGATAAATCTATAAATTTTCACTTTTCGGATTTTTTCCTTTATTTTGTATTGTAAGTTCTTGTTTCGTGTCAAATTTCCCTAAAGGTTTTGATTACGCGAATTTCATATCAAATGCAACAAAAACTATAAATAAATGCTCGTATTTTTTGCTTGCGTTAACTTATAAACTTGTTATTTTCTGTGCTCCAAGAACCCGCAGACCTGAATGTTTGATATTAATTTCATCTTAAAACCTCTACGTAATCTCGAGATAAATGGTATTGACCGACGGAGAACAAGATGATCCTATAAGAGTTCCATTTTTATTTCTTTTTCAGGTACGGTACCCTATATTTTTTTAAAGTTATTTTTATTTAAAGCAAAACACTGGTTTATCACTCTCTACTTAATGGTAAAAAGCGTGAAAAATAATTGCTTTTTTGTATCTGGAAACATCTATGAACCGGAAATAGTAAATCACCTGCTTCATACATATGAATATTCAATAGAGTTCAATTTGGTTTGAAAAAAACTAATTTGCGCAACGAGCACCGCTTTATTTTATATTATATTATTTTCTTGATAAAAAAATGATAAGATGTATTCATAATTCGTATATTATATAATCTTTAAGAATGATCAGAGGCATCTCTGTCTAACTTTTCTTTTGAAACTAATTCGCGGTGCACTGGGATTACTGATGAAGGGCCGTTATCTTATGTTACTGAGAATTCTTCAAGTTATTTTCTCGGAAATACATATTGCATCAAACATATTTCATATTTTAAATACATATATAATATAAAATATGTTAGTGAATAGAAAGCTTCACCTGTCTGCCGCATATAACAGGGGACCTAGTGTTGAGGTTCTCCGTTTCCCATTTTCCACTAAGTATTGTCGAGTGATATTGAGTGTTGAGTGGTGGATTTCAACGCCGTGCTTCGTCTTGCATGTATGCATTATTTTACATTTTTATTGTATTAGCTAGAGAACTTCATTAACCAGTGTAAGAAAAAATATATCACAATATAGCAAAATTGAAATTTAGAACTAATATGAGTGTTAAAAACGAAAATAACTACACGAAAACTCGTAATCGCTGTAGAGATAATCAACGCCACCTTATACACAAATCTGTGATTAAATAAAAAGATTCTTACAAAGTACTTTCTTAAATCCATAGGAGTAGGTAAAGCACAACCACACATTAATATTCATAACATCAATTTCAATGAATTTAATAAGCACTTCTCATCTTCTAGTGTTATTGATGATACATCGAAGTTAAATACAATCAACAATCTCAATGCTTTATCCTCTTCTAGGCATCCTAGTTTTTTCTGTAGTCAATTCGCAGAAAGTGATGTTAAGAAGACCATTCTAGCTATTAATTCTGATTCAGTGGGTGCTGACTGCATTAGTCGTAAAATGATCATTCCTATCCTCGACATCATTTGTCCTATAATCACTTCCATATTTAATTATTCCATTACGTCCAATCAATTTCCTTCAGCCTCGAAAGACGCTCAAATCGATTTAATACCCAAAAAAAAAAATCCTATTCATAACTCTCATTTCCGTCCAATCTCAATTCTTCCTTTTCTGTCCAAAGCCCTTGAGCGTCTCGTTCAATATCAACTTACACAGTTCCTCTATTGCCATAATCTTTTGAATGCTTTGCAATCTGGTTTCCGTTCCGGTCATAGTACGACAACTGCGTTAGCAAAAGTTACCGATGATATACGAAAAGGCATGGACACACAGCAGGTTTTACTCCTCGTCTTGCTTGATTTCAGTAATGCCTTTGGTTCTGTGGATTTCGATATCACGCATACTCTAAGGTCACTTAACATATCTCCTAATGCAATTGACTGGTTTCGTAGTTACCTGTTTGGGCGTCGGCAACGCTTACAAATTTATGATTTCTCTGACTGGTGTCCTGTAGTTGCTGGCGTTCCACAGGGTGGCGTGTTATCTCCTTTGCTATTTTCTGTATTTATTATACTATACTATCTGTCAACACGTTTCTTCTCTCTACCATTTGTATGCAGATGATTTTCAAATCTACCGTCAAGCCAAATTACCTGAGTTACATTTTGCTATAAAAGCAATATGAAAGCTTGGAGAACATATACACATGGAGATCTTTGATTTTCACGATAATTACACATTTTAAATGAAAATATTTTAACCGGATTAATCGCGTATATTGTGTATTTTTATACATTTTTGGTAGTCCGTGACCACGGACTACTGCAAAGTGTACGAAACGTCGGGTCGATTAATCCGGTTAAAATAGTTTCATTTAAAATAACCATGTAGTTTAAGCGGGCGAAGCCGCTAGTTATTAATAAATATGTAATATCTGACATCTGACACTATATAGCATACCGAAAAAATTTTAAGTTCAAATATATATACTTCAAGAAATCATATTTCAATGTTTCAAATAAAGTCCTTCGAGTATTTTATCGTAGAATTTAATAAAACGTATAGTCTTTGTACGTAATGAGTGCACAGCGCAGTGACCTGTCGCGATTTCACGGTGAGCCAAGTGCGAACGAACCGCGCGGACGGAGGACGGAGACACGCACACCAGATCAAAGGGACCAGATACTCTATTGTTGTTACTGTTCTTGCGGGTCGAAAGGGCGCAGTCTCTTCAATATTTCAAATATTGTATATACTGTTTTGAATGTTATTTTTTAGTTGAATTGTGATGTTACGTTTCATCGTTTTTGTGTTCAAATATGTATATAATAGCAAATCCTTTTCTATTTTTTTTCAACTTCACTTTGCATCCCGTGTATAATATAGTACGCAAAGGGAGTCTTGTGTTAAGATACTCCCCCAACTTAATATGTTGTGTAGAATGCTTTAACATTCATTACAGTGTTCTCACAAATTGAGCAATCGTGAATATATAGAAATACAGATCCGAAAACGGAGATAAAATTATCTAAAGTTAATGATAAAAATGAGAAAAAAGAAAACTCAATAAAGAATATGTATATAGAACCTCTATAACCCCTAGAAATGGTCCAAACATATCATAGAGTCGAAATTCGCGAATATTTAAATCTTTATAAGTAAGTCTTTTGCAAATATAAAAAGTTTATTTTCAACGACAAAATTATCAATTACCTATACGTCACAATATATTTTTGAGGTGTAAAAGAAATGAAATATCGAGAAGAGAAAGAGTCCTGACGTGGCCCCTGTAAAAATGTAAATATTTTTATACAAAACAACTTTTATACAAAATTTAAAGCGTCATTTGCGCAGAGAGCATGAGTTGACAACTTTAATTATCTTATTACATTTCAGGAGTGAAAAAGTTCAACTTATACATATTTATACAATTTTATTGTGTTAGAGAACGATATTCGTTTTAGTTTATTTCGTACACTATAATTACTTGACTTAGGTACAATATAATATTAAAATGATATAATGTAGATACTTGATGTGTTGTAAAGACACAAATGTGTGACTGTAAGGGCGATGGTTGTGGGTTCGATCCCCACTCGAGGAGATGAAATATTTACTTAAATTTATATTTCCATTTCTTCGCTCTGGTGTCGAGGCAAAGCGCGGCGTTGAGTTCTGCCACTCAACACGCAATGCCTCC
>DWLH01002999.1:0-10064 GCA_018249795.1 Heliconius telesiphe telesiphe | reverse complement strand
TAAATTTTATATTATGTACCTACTCATTGCGCTAATTATTAATAGCTTATATTTTGTTGACTTATTCAATAAAATTAATTAAATACTTGAAAAGAAAATTTTAATAGAAAAATATTTCAGTGACGAAAGGGTCCAAATACATTTACTATATTTATATTTTTTGGAAATAATATATCAGAAATAATATATCAAAAAATATAAAACTATTAGTAGATTTCCATTGATGAAGCTCAAGAGCTTTCTTGAGCTTAATAATAATGCGTTTATACCAATATTTTTGCAGCTTTGTGGAAAATAATAATGTTTCTTTTAAACATCGTACTATGTAATATAATAATCTAATTAAAAGAGTTATTTATTGTTCATTATTGTAAATAAATAACTTCAATAAAATTATCAATTACAACAAATGATAAAAAAGGTATTACTGTCTATTCATTAAACTAATATTATATTAAAGTACAATTTTGACTTAAATCTATATATTTAAAATCGAAAGTGGACTTGTAAATCAATTTTTTTGTTATTCGTAACATGCCCACGAAATCCTTATGCACAGTTCGTCACGTACTTTACCAATATTTTTATACGTAGTTATGACAAAGATTTTAAATGAGTTGCCAAATATTAAATCATGAAATTTTATAAATATTTATATTGTTTTTAAATATACTCAAATATATTAATTCATTTTTATTACAGTAACAGGCTTAAATACATATTTAGCAGTATCTGTGGTTTACGTCGTGTGCATTTTCTACGCTTCTCAGGTATGAAAATAGTAAACACTAAAATTAGGTAAAAACATTTTTTTTTGTTTCTAATGAAATATTTTCATTGTAGGGTGGCATGAAAGCTGTAATAATGACTGACACATTTCAGTCGGCAGTTCTCTTAGGTTCCTTAGCCGCAGTGTTAGCTCTAGGAGCCGCACAAGTTACCGGCGGATTTGATTCAATTTGGGATTATGCCCGTAGTACAGATCGACTACACTTTTTTGAGTAAGTATATATGTATAAGGTCACTTGACAATTACATATAAATTTATATATAATATTATTAATAATTATTATAAGATACCTCAACAGTTTAGAGGTAGGATTTTTTTTTCATTTCAATTTCGATGTTTATCCATACCTGTATTACGTGTGACGCAGTTACACGTAGATACCTATAACGTAAACTCTTACTACTACAAAAATACTACTATGAACTTTGCCAACAATATCTACGACTTGAGGCGTGCGGCGGTTTCCCTTTGGTAGGTTTATGTCTGCGTGCGTCGTTTTACTTTACAACGATAATTTTATTAATTAGTTTGTTTGAAAAAATCACTTTTTCATTTTTGGCAAAATTTCTTTTGTTTTAATTAGGCTTTTGTATTAGGCTTTTATAGAGCAGTTAAAATAGTGGTGTCATTTAAAATGGTGCTCACAAAAACACTGTATAATATTTTGCCGTCTGACCGTATAAAATATTGTGTTCTCGTCCACTAACTATGTAAAATCTCTATAATTATACCTAGAATACATATAATATAGTTAATTGTATTCTCATTGGTTTCTCTCTGCCTACTCGATAAAATTATAAAGGAGAAGATGAGAGAACTTGAATATTATATCAATATGAATGGGTAGGTATATTCCTTTTGATATGTGTGTCGAACTTTGCAGTGACGATGTTATGATGCAATAT
Organism: Heliconius telesiphe telesiphe; assembly: GCA_018249795.1. Lineage (NCBI taxonomy): Eukaryota > Metazoa > Arthropoda > Insecta > Lepidoptera > Nymphalidae > Heliconius > Heliconius telesiphe. Next base: position 8,369 of record DWLH01002999.1, on the reverse strand, counting down.
GTATATTATGTTCAAAAAAGTTTTTATTTATTACGTTTTCGCGTAATTCTCATTATTATTACGTTCTGATTACATTAAGTAATGATTAATTAATGTTTAATGAACATTATTAGTTCTTTCAACTTTTTTTTTATATCTACCTATTTTTATTATGTCATTTATGTACCTAATTATGTACCTAATAGATAAATAATTTTAATAAATAATAATACACGATATAGATTTTTTTTATTTTTTCGTTATATTGTTGTTATGATAGAGGTACATATTTAGTATAAATAAGATAATACCTACTACTTATATTAGTACTACTAGCTGTCCGCCCGCAGCATCGCCCGCTTGAACCACATGATTATTCATTTAATAAACAGAATTGACTGACAACTATAATGACTTCTAATATGATTTTTTATTACTACATTATCGTAATTTCTATAAGGTTTTATGATTGTTTTGTGCAATGTTGATACTTGATATTTATAATTATATACTTTGGGCATTGATACATAAAGCTAATAAACATATTATACATATATATTTTTGAGGCCAGTCGTGGCGCAGTGGCACAGGGTGTGACTGTAAAACTGTGCGACTGGTTGTGGGTTCGATCCCCACTCGAGGAGATGCAATATTTACTTAAATTTATATTTCCATTTCTTCGCTCTGGTGTCGAGGCAAAGCGCGGCGTTGAGTTCCTGTTCCTCCAAAATTCGGCAGAAAGTGGGGAACGGAGTGTCTTAACACTGGGTTCCCTCTGCCTACCCTGCTGTGTGCGGGATACAGCGTGAAGCTAATATATATTTTTGTAACATTACATTTTTTTACCTATGTTATGTACGTCTTATCATAATTTTTAACTGTTAAATGTTCTGATGTCAGTGAATAATTTAATTTCAGTCAAGTCAGAAACAGCCTTAAATGTTAAATTATTGATTTGGGTAAGAATTAATAATATTCTACATAAAATGATTGCTGTAGTTTTAAAATTAGTTACATATATTATTAGGTGAATGTACAATTGGTAAATATGTAGTTATTACAGAGTACACGTAGAAAGGATGTTTTAAGATATTCTTATATAGATTTATTTCAAAACTTTAAACTCTACTTTTTTTTTCAGCTTCACGCTGTATCCCGTACACAGCCGGGTAGGTTAAGACATTCCGTTCCCCACTTTCTGCCGAATTCTGGAGGCATTGCGTGTTGAGTGGCAGAACTCAACCGCGCTTTGCCTCGACACCAGAGCGAAGAAATGGAAATATAAAATTAAATAAATATTTCATCTCCTAGACCGGGGATCGAACCCACTACCAGTCGGTTTTACAGTCACACTTTGAGCCTCCGCGCCACGACTGGCCTCCTTTATCTGTCTTGAGTTAATTACGACTTAAACTTCACTGTTATGATTTATGAAGGTAACCTTTACGAACAATTCAATTTTGTTTACTTTAATGTTTGTACTAAAAACAATAGTGCTTTAAATATATATATATTTTTATCAACAGTTATATATTTAAGACGTTTCGAATGTCATTCTTTAGCCAAAAATTTTACCAGCGCGATTCAGAAAATGATGCTTTATACACAACGCCATCTATTGGGCTTAAAGTTAAACTGTAACTATTCGTACAGTTAAAAAATCCCATTTTATATTAAATTTCATTTAATATATAATTATATTAATCGAAAACAACATTTTACTAAATACATACTATACAGTTAAAAATACAAATTTATAACAAACAATTATACATTTATTATAAGTATAAGTATAGATATAGATTGCTATATAATTTTCGCAGGCAAACTAATGCCTTGAGTTTATTCAAATGAATATAACTTATTTTTTAACTAACCGATTTTGATGAAACAAACTTTAAATGCTATTCTGAAACAAAACAATTGGTGAAAGTTTTAAGTAAATCGGTTCAGTACTTTCAGAGATATACGTAGTCATACGTACAGGCAGACAGACAGACAGACAAGAAATTAAACAAAAATATTTTTTCTTTCTACTATTCTTTTTAAGTGTCCCTCTATCCATTTCAGCCAAAATTACTAAATGTACAGACAAAATATTTTTACTGTTTTATTATATATAGAGAAGAGATAATGATAGCACCAACATGCATAGTCCTGTACTGTTCTATGAAATGTAGTCTTAAAATTAGTATTTTAAAAATGGAGTATACTAAACTCAAATGTAAATGTTGTAAATGAAAAAAAAACATAGGTACATTCCATTCTATTACACCACGCATTGCACCGCAAAGAGAATGGTATATCTTCCGTAGACGGCTTGCCCTATCACCTTAGTAAAAACAGTTAGGTATATTATTATCTAAGAATATACCTATCTAAGAAAATATGAGTTACGCATGCTACTAAACATAAAAATTTTATCTTCACTAAGTTTTTAATAACTTTTAACTTTTTTTTTTATTTAATATCTTTCGTGTCAAAATAAAAAAAAATGTATAAAGATTAATAGTATGTATGTACATAGTACATACAGTACATTGTGTAGCGTAAGCTTTTAACTACCTAAGTAGGTACATGACATCAATCGTGATTTATTTGTGTGCAATATTTTACACATATGTACGCAAATACAATTTACAACAAATAAAATAATTATTATTTTAATAAAAATGATTTCGACGATGGTGATGATTATTAAGTGTTAAGCATATATCTACATATAAGTAAGTCTGTGTTTTTAAGTGTTAAGTATATAAAACTAATATGTGTGTGTGTTTGATATACTTAACACTTAAAAACACACACTCACTTATGGATAATATCTAGTAGATTGGACTAGAGTGTACTAATTTAAAACAATTAACTTTATTATTCCTCCACATTGAGGCCAGTCGAGGCGCAGCGGTATAAAGTGTGACTGTAGAATCAAGTGGTTGTGAGTTCGATACCCAGTCGAGAAAATGATATATTAATTCAAATTTATATTTTTATTTCTTCGTTTTGGTGTCGAGGCAAAGCGCGGCGTTGAGTTCCGCCACTCAACATGTAATGCTTCCAGAATTCGCCGGAAAGTTCGGGGACCGGAGTGTCTTGACACTAGGTTCCCTCTGCCTCCTCTGCTATGTGCGGGATATAGCGTGAAGTTGATTTATTATTCCTTAAAAACTTTAACTTAAATTGAAATATTAATATTATTAATCATTTTTAGCATGAATCCTGATCCTACAGTGCGTCACTCGTTTTGGTCAGTAGTTGTGGGCGGGACAATTTATTGGATAAGCATGTTCTGTGCCAATCAGGCTTCCATACAAAAGTACCTGTCCGTCGAACGTATATCTCAAGCTCGTATTGCCCTTTGGGTGTCTGCAATTGGATTGATCTCAGTATACTCTGTTAACTTCACTACCGGGGCGCTACTTGCTACCCACTATGCAGGATGTGATCCTATACAGGTAAGAATTTACTTTTTAGACTTTTTTATTTTTTTATAAATATATATTTTACTTTTAAAAAATGTACATACAAGTATATTGTTAGCAAACTCGTGTAAAAGACGAACGAAAGAAGGTAGATGTAGGTGCAAAACAACTTTAAAAGCAATGGAATTGTATCAATCGGGGGCAGATGCTTTTAGACAACGGTCCTTATCGGAAGAAAACTCGTGTGAAGTATTGTTATTGGGTGAAACATATCACTTATTGCAATTACGTAGAATCTCTTTCGAAATAATTTAGAAACATATAGACGATATGTATCTTTAGCTTGTTTTTTTAAAAACGTGAACCTCTTCCGATTTCTAAAAATATATCATTTTTTTTCTTTTGGTATACTTAGGCCATAGGGCCTTAAGGCAATCTATTTGTATAATAATCTTAAATTACAATTAGGTACAAAAAACTAAATCAAGTAGTTATGCTTAACTTTCTCAAACTCAAACCAAAATATATGTGTTTTTTAATGAGAATATTAAAAACAAACCTATTTTCGACAGACTGGTGCCATAAGCGGCGCAGACCGTCTCCTCCCGTTGTATGTGATCGAAGAACTTGGTGAATATCGGGGTGTCCCTGGTTTCTTCGTAGCAGGCATATTTGCAGCCAGTCTCGGGTAAACATCTTTTCCGATTTCAGTTACAGTCCAAATACTTAGTTAAAAAGTAACGATTAATATATTAACAGAACTCACAACTTGTAAGGCCACAAAATTTTGTTACACAGGTGATCGAGACTTTTATTTGAACATATAAAAGATTTGTCCTTTGAATTTATTTCCACAAAACAAAAAAAAACAAAATATCAAACTGTATTCATAGCACACTAAAATTACAATACTAATATTCAATTGTACCGAGGCGTATGAACTCAACATAGACACTAATTCAGGAACAGGCTTGATTCCTGAATTAAGTTTTAACTAGAAATGACCAGTGGAACACTAGTTTCAATTTCAGATGCTTCGAATAATTAGGATGTTAATAAATGATTTTGTAGTATTACACTTGGATACTTACAATTAGTGTTGTCCATTTATAAAAGCATTTAATAAAAAGAAAAAATTAAAAATATTTTAATCCTAAAAAAATATAACTTTTACAGGACTGTAGCATCTGCACTTAATTCTTTAGCAGCGATTGCGTGTCAAGATTTAGCTACCGGCCTGCTAGGTTTAACTTTACCGGAAGAAAAAGGAGCGGCAGTATGTATTTTTCTCAATTATAATGTTAAAACTAAACGTGATGGCTAATGGCTGCGGGTTCGACCGTCACTAGTGGTACTTCCACTGTGTAGTAAGACAAAGCGTGACGTTGACTTCCATCATTCAACACACAAAATGTTAATTTCGGACGAAAAGTAGAGTACGTTGTATCCCGATTACTACCTACCCTGTTGTGAGGGTTTAATCGGGAGGAGGAAAAATCCCAATTTCCTATAAAGATAATAATTAAAATCAAACTTAATAACTAAAATGTTTTATATAAATAATTTGCAATAAAATATATTAAATGCAAATATGTCTAATTAAGAATCTCCTTGAGAACGAAGATTTTGAAATGTTGAAACTGGCTAAAAGTAGAAGATATTATATAATTACACAATACAGCTATATCGTTTATATTACGCAACATAAATTGCAAGTAGTATAGGAATAATTAGAATCCAATTAGTTTTATAGTCGTCTATACATATTTTTAACTCTTCTTAATTCACAGATTGCGAAATGGGTGTGTCTCGGTTGCGGTGCTCTATCTTTTGCGTTAGTATTTGCAGTAGAAAAGCTAGGGCCCGTTCTGCAACTGGCTCTATCCTTTAATGGCATGACTGGAGGTGTTGCTCTTGGACTATTCAGCCTTGGCATGCTGTTCCCCTGGGCTAATGATAAGGTTTTTAATCATAGAATTAATTAAATATTTAAAAAGCTTATAATTTTGTATACCTATATTTGAACTAATTTGAAAAAAATCTTTTTATCTTGCACTATATTTTTTATATTTAGTGTTATTGATGTACCTACATGTATAAAAATACGTATGTGCGTACTACTAGTACCTATAATTGCATGTTGAATTAATATGATAATTTTAGCTACTTTAATTGATTATTAAATGAAATACATATGTATTTTTTAATATACTATGTTTATTAATATAAAAGGGCGCTATAGCGGGAGGTGTGCTTGGTTTCCTGGTGGTGGTAGTAGCAGGAGGTGGTGCTCAGTTCGCACAAGTGCCGTTACCACGTCTACCCACATCGATTGATGAGTGTCCAGCTTCATTAAATATAACTCAAACTGTAGACCCAATGTAAGATATCACTGAATGTCAGTATTTATTTGTTTATATATGCCTACTTTTAAATATAGCGTTTTTTTTAAATTATAATAAAACTAAATGATTAAACAAATATATCTATTAATGTGATATATTTAATTGTACCGTATTTATTTAAGAGCTAAAATATGATCAAAATATGATTTATGCTAAAACATGATTTAAAACTTAGGTATAAGACCTATTTTATTAACAATACGTTCTCCATTGTGTTAATTTTTATGTTCCATCCAAATATTCCTCTGTATAACCATACCTACTATACACTGGATCTTCCATAACGATTAATGAATTTTAACTGTAAATATATTATTTTTACAGCGCAAATCCCAATGACGTCTTTTGGCTATTCAGAATATCATATTTATGGTATTCAGCCATAGGTTGCATGACAACATTACTCGTTGGCCTGGCTGTGTCTGTAGCTACTGGTGCGACGAACCCTGCTGATGTACCAATCGATCTAATTTCACCACCTGTTGTCAGTTTTTTGAATTCTCTACCAATCAAGTTGAAGGTAAGTTAAGTAATTTCCTCATCAATTAAATAATGTATAATGTTTAGGTAATGTTATTGATAATGTTTAATATACAATGGAAGCTAGAATCTCGTAAAGGATTTAAACTTGCATCCATTGTATCCATACATATATTTTTAAGGTATTAGTTATTTTTTTAACAATCATGACACCACACTTCCGGCGTAATAAATTATTTAAAGTGTTATACTCGTATATATATTTAAAACATAATTAACTCGTAACTAATTTAAATTGTACAATATAGAAAGCATTGAGGGTACCGACACGACTTGGCTCTGAGAGGCGAAGGAGTTCTAGTGTCAGACCGCCAAGTTTGGCTGACGATAAGGACACGAGACGACGGCGACGCCTGTCCGAGCTCGCGGGCGGCGTTTTCTACAGCGACGCACCAACGCTCACCCGCGGACACGACAACCTTGCTTTAGGCCTCGATCCTGAAAAGCCGCCGCCTCAGGAATATAAACGAACGAGCTTCAAATTTGACCCCCCTGTAGATCCAAGCGGGCCGCAAACGTCCACTTGTTAAATTTAAGTTATTCATTGCCCTTAACTAAACTGGACGTGGAGGGCATCGCCATTTACATCTTTTTTGTTATTTATTTTTGTACTATAATATTTCCTTTATTACTTTAAGAAATCTATTAATAATTTTACTTAAATAGCTATAATAAAATAATTAAAGTACAAATAGCATCTAATATTAATTTATTGAGTTCTAATTGTTACTAAATAAAACTAATATGATTAATAAATATCACGAAGGTAATATTTAAATTAAAAAATATTATATAAAAAAATAGTTTTGTAAGCGAATTAAAAATATGTCAATCACGTCACTTTCAATAACATTCTTATCATTTAAGACGAATCGATTCGTTTTAAGTTTCTCTTGATAAGAAGTTTCCATTTAAATCCATTTCAGAAGTTATAGTTATTGACTTATACAATACATACATTTCATGATTACATTTTACGTAGATAGATTTAGATATATCTAAACTAATATAATAAAGCGGAAGAATTTTTGTTTGTTTGTTTGTTTAAGCGCTACGATCTCTGGATCTATTTGGTCCGACAATATATATCTATCTGGTCCGATTTACTTTCTTTTTGTTTTGTATCTTTCATACATGCATTACTGCATTTTTCAGAAGTGCTATAGGCTATAACATTACAGTGAGTTAGCCTTAAATAACAATAATAAGGAACACCATCGAATTGCTTTTAGCGCGTGCGCTGCAATATTAGTTAATTATATGTCAGTACGTTGTATGATAGAAAAGTCCGACAATATATATCTATATCTTATAAATAAGTGACGATAAGGCATTGTGACAAAAAATAATTGAAAATTGTAAGGATATTTCATCGATTTTTATTTCACATGTATATTAAAACTTACTCGATACTCGATATTTTATCGTTAAGAAAATTTTATGAAAATAATCTTCGGCTTTTATAGCATGTAATTTGGACGTATACTTTTCAAGAAAATGTAAAATAAAATTAATTCAACGCTGTTTACGGCCGCAAGCCTAGGCTAGAGTCCCGCGGGCGGCGCCCTTGCCGCCGATGACGTCCTATCATACAGCCACGTAGTATTTATGATTGAATGTATCTATTTATTGGCAAATGTAACATAATAAAAGTATTATAGGTGGTATGCGGGCGAAGCCGCTAGTGGGCCGCTAGCGTTATATATTTCTGAATTAATACAGGTAGAATGTAAATGTAAACATTAATATTTATATTGTAATTGCTAGATTCTGAATGAGATGCATAACATAATAAGCAAATATTTGGACGTGAATGTTTAAATTTTTTAAATTATTGTTAGAATAAAAAAATAAATGATTGCTAGGAATATTTGTCAGTTCTGAATTTGTGATTACAAAATTGATGTTATTGGTCTATAAAATTCAAGGATATGAGGAGAATTCATAATTTATTGTAATAAGTGTCTTAGTAAATAATATAAAGATTTAAATTGTATTCTTTTATTTTTAATCAAATTATTAT
>DWLH01002998.1:0-10064 GCA_018249795.1 Heliconius telesiphe telesiphe | reverse complement strand
GTACCCAAGAGATGGAAAAAGGAATCGTGGAAGACAATGCATGAGATGGGAAGAGGACCTGAAAAGGACTGCTGGCCCACGATGGAGACGGGTGACTCAGGACAGGCAGCAGTGGAAGTTGTTGGAGGAGGCCTATGCCAAAAGGCACACCCAGATAAGAGATCTATTATAGCATGCAACAGAGTTGTTTAAATATAGGAAAAAATTGTTATCTTATTTGGGAATAAAAGGCTTTTTTCAAATATTTACAATATGTTTATGAGCTCAAATTTCTTATTGATAATATTATAATATTTAAATGTATACTTTTGTTCAGGTTACAGGTGAAGGTCGTAAGAGAAATCAGATCTCTGTTGGTAGCTGTAGCGAAGTCACTCTACCAGGCAAAGTTAATGACAATGACATCAGAAGCCTCAACGCTTCTATTCAGGTAGTTTTGTACCAATTTGTAATTTAAATATTTATTTATTTATTAAGGCTAGTCGTGGTGCAGTGGTACAAGCGTGCGACTATCACGGCAGATTGTGGGTTCGATTCCCAAGCAAGAAAATGAAATATTCAATATTTTTATTACATCGCTCTGGTAATGAGAACAAGTGCGGCGTTGAGTTCCGCCACTCTCCACGCAATGCTCCAGAATTCAGCAGAAAGTGGGCAATTAAAGTGTCATAATAGGACCGTTCCTACACTCTGTAGTGTATGAAAATTAGGTTTCCAGGTTCCCCCTGCCTACTCTGTTATGTGCAGGATATATAGAGTAATTCTAGAAAATACACATACGCAGTTCTAGCTTACCAAACTAGTTAGTTCGTTCTTACTTGTTCTTGCTCACTAGATTAGTTAGATTGCCCTTTGTGTAACACATTTTAAAATATTTATGTTATGTGAACTTAATTGTATTCATTATGTAATTTCGGTTCCAGGCGCCTTCTGGTCTTGAAGAGCCTTGCTTCTTAAAACGCCTGCCCTCTGGCAACATTGGTATCAGTTTCACTCCTCGTGAAGCTGGACAACACATCGTGTCGGTTAAGAAGATGGGTGTGCATATTCAGAATTCTCCATTCAACATCACCGTCCAGGAACAGGAAGTCGGAGATGCTAAAAAAGTTAAGGTATGAACAATTTATATTATTTAGGTATCGTATCTCACGAATAAAACGACACCCCATTCCATGTCTGGCTGTCCGTGCGTCAACAGGCTGTATAACATGAACCGTGATAGTTCGATAGATGGTATTATATATAATACGGTAAAGAACGCGCGCGAGCCCGACTTCCACTTGACTGGTTTAATAATTAAATAAAAAAAAAAAATATTAAATAAAAAAAAAAAATAACATATATTTCTACCTGCAACGTTTTTCTAAAATTTTCTTTTTAATTGATTGCAGTGAAAAATATTAATGTTCTAAAATTTTCTATTATATTGTGACAATAAACATTCACTGTTTATTGTCACAATACAATAGAAAATTTTAGACGTTGTGGCTTCTTTGGCGAATATGTGGTTTGGCGAATTAGGGTTCTACTTAGTCTTGCCATAAATATTGATACAAAGAAAAAGAAGATTTTGTATTGTACGCAATACTTATTACTATTACAGTTTAATATGTTAATGTAAAATCATTTAAAGATATAAAGCTTATTCGAAGTGGTTGTTATTGGCTGCAATACAGACCTTTAAACGTTGAGGCCAATTTTTTTCTAAAAAAATACGTGTTTCTATTGATAACTGGAAATGTAATAGTAATAAATGAAAAAAAAAACAAAAAAAAACTTTTTCCCATGAAAAATCTTCGCTGTCAATGTTTAGGTTGTTTTAGGAAATCCAAATTATCATGGCATTTAGAGCAAGATTTACTTTCTAAAACATACCATACAATATAATCCAGTGGATTAGGATCAGGATTAGATGTCGGCAAATCTTCAGCTCTGGTGCAGTCCGGAACGTTCGTTACTAACCATAATTAGGAGGCTCGAGCTTTATGACTCGGCGTTGAGTATTGCTGAAAGAACTATTCTTGGTTATCCATAACCAAGAATAGTTCTTTCAGCAATACTCACATGGTGTTGTTAAGGGGCTTAACTGTCTTCTCAACAATGGTATCTCGATACACTTGTGCCGATGGTTGATACCTCTTTCAAAAATATTGCTGAATCAATCTTTCATAACTATCACTCCATCAAATCACTGAAGTGAGATAATGCCCACGCTGTACTCTGTTGACTAATTGGAAACCTTCTTTAAAGCTTTCTGCATAAATACAGTAACTTTATTTGCTAAACTATTGCTCAATTGTAAAAATTTTCTCATCCGTAAACAAAATTTATCTGTAACCTCCCTTTGCGTACCGCTTAAGTAGTTATTTTATTAAAAGTAAAACCTTATTTTTTCTTATATATATTATCAGCTAAGAAGTGACCAGTGTCTCCAGTATATCAGTGTGTATGGGTCTCTTATAGACTGCAAGTCGTAAGTCATCTTTTAAAATACGCAACATGGTTTTATATGCGTATGGAGGACTTTAAAAATTGTATTTGGCACCATACCTATTTTATGAAATGCAATCACAACGATTCTGTTCTCTAATTCCTAAAAAAGCTGGAGATTTTTTTACGGAACCCTCGGTGAGCGAGCGTGACTCGCGCTTGTCCGTTTTCTAAATTATAATTTTGTATTTATGGCCAGACTAAGTATAATGAATAAAATTTAAGTATTGAGGTTGACTTTGTCATATCAGTGTTTCAGGATTGGCAACAAAATGAAAAAATAAAATAAAATTATTATTAAATAATATTTAACTATAAAAAAATACTATAGTATATTAACTGTTGATACATTTATTGATAGTTACAACCTCACACCATTTTTTCTATTCTTACTATTGGCAGGGTGCAAAGTACTATCGATATAGTATTTCATAATCGCTCGCAGCGCTCATGGTGGCCAAAAGTAGAAAAAATGTAGGCTTTGTCAACTATTAATGTCAAAGTAAAATGTTCGACTTATCGTTTTAAGTCAAGAAAATAATAAATTCTACAATGCAAGACATACATTTACATGTAATAGATATATTTATAGCCAAGTATATGATGATGAAGTACAAACGAAAAAAAAACAACTCAATTATTTATATTAAAAAGGACAAAAAAATTAAGAACTAAATACGTAATACCCCTCAAAAAACACACATAGACGTGGTAACTTAAACAGAAAAAGATGATTTTACTTGGTTTTCATCTAAAAATTAATAAATTAATAATTAAATAAAATTATTATTAAGACAATCAGCAACGATATTGTTTTAGCTGATAAAGGTTTTCCAAATATAAGAACAGTTATAGATCGAAGTGGAAAATAGGTGAAGATTGTCATGCCCCTTCCTTCAAAATAAGAGTGAATTTTCCAGAAAAGGAACACAAGAAACATATAATATTACGAGTGTAAGAATTTATGTCGAAAGGATAATGCAAAGATGAATGATGAAGTCGGGAATTTTATAAAAAAATTGGTATATTCGAAATTTTGAATAAAATTCCCGAAAATTTATTTAACTGCAGTGATTTCAGAACATTTGTACAATGTTTTTTACAACAGAATTTGTATATTCTGTGTATTGGTAAATTTACAAGCCCTCATATTTAAAAAAGATCTTTAGATTTGTAAATATTTTTTTATTCAATTACACTTACAAATAAAACAAAAATAATTAGAAATAAATTACTTTTATTTCTTAAATTACATTCTGTTTTGGTATTTAAATAATTGGTTAATAATAAGCATTTTTATATTGCGTATTTTAATAATAAGAAAATAATTTTAATGACTTATTTTCTTTTTATGGTTAAAGCTACAACACATTACTGAAATCATTTTCAGTGAAATAACGTTTCAATTTACTAGTATTGATATTATTATAATCATTTGCACAAGCATTTTCTAAAAACAATAATTTGCAATAATGTACAAAGTAAAATCTTAACAAAACGAAAAAAGAGCCAACAAATTTGCGTACGCTGGGTGGCGCTGTAGTCGTGCATGGTGCCAATAGTGGTCAGCATTTACGTAAAAAAGGATAACATTAACATACATTATAGCAATTAAATTGCACAAACGTGTGACTGAAAATGCGACAGTTGTGTGTTCGATTCCCACTCGGGGGAATTAATTATTTATTACTTTCAATTTCCTCGGTCCCATAACTAGGCAATGCTTCGGAAATTCGCCGGAAAGTGAGGAACGGAGTCACTTAACACTAAATTCCCACTGCCTACCGTGCTATATATAACGTGAAACTGAAAAAAAACTAGAGTGAAGATGTAAATTTTTAGGTTTCCGGCACCGCTTTGAAAGAGGGCAAGACTCATGGCGAAAACACTTTCAGCGTGGACACAAGGAACGCTGGTTATGGTGGTCTTTCTCTTTCTATCGAAGGTAAATTTTATAATTATATATAATATTTTATATAAAAGGACTTCTTTATATATTTAATATATGATTGCTCACTGTTGAATGTTTTGTGTTTAATGTTCAATATCTGAAAGGTATTATTTCAGGCTATGCTATATCGGGTCAAAATGTTACATGGGGATGAAAAATACCACCTCTATTACCTGGATCAGTTTGCCTATCTATATGCCAATTACCATATTTTTGCCTCATTTTAACTTTTTGTCCAGACGATACACGTTTGTCTGTGGGTTCGGCTCTCACATGGGAGAATTAATTGTTTTTATTTTTTCTCCTTGGTAATAATATAAAGCGCGGCGTTAAGCTGCGCTTAGCACAATGTCTCGAAAATTGGGCGTAAAGTGGGATATATAGTATCTCAACACTGGCTTCCTTCCGCTTACCAATAATATTAAAAAAGTAAAAAATATATATACTAAAATTAAATCAATAAACAGGTCCAAGCAAAGCTGAGATCCAGTGTGCGGACAGCAAAGATGGCGTACTAGCTATCAGCTACAAACCAACAGAACCAGGTTATTACATTGTCAACCTGAAGTTCGCTGACCACCACGTTGAAGGATCTCCTTTCACTGTCAAGGTATATTCTCTAATTCTCTAATTTAACCTGTTAAAAAAGTCATGCTTAAATTAATAATTTAGGCCATCATGACTCCACAGCGTCCGACTAAAACACTTTGAGTTCGATTCCTATACGGAGTAATGAATTACTTTAATTACCTCTTACCTCTGGTAAGAAGACCAGACGCAGCGTTAAGTTATGTCATCCTGCTATGGTATGTACGTAGAACGAGGTATGCTGTTTGAATTTAGTGATAATTTACTTAGTTTTATTTTCAGTTTCATGATGAAACTCATCGCCGCGCTTTGTCTACTAGAGAGGAATAATGAAAATAATTTAAATATAAATTAAATAAATTTAAATACTTGAGGCCAGTCGTGGCGCAGAGGCATATAGTGTGACTGCACAATCCACTGGTTGTGGGTTCGATCCCCACTCGAGGCGATGAAATATTTATTTAAATTGATATTTTCATTTCTTCACTCTGGTGTCGAGGCAAAGCGTGGCGTTGAGTTCTGCCACTCAACGAAAGTGCCACTCAAGGAAAGTGGGAGTGTCTTAACACTAGGTTCCCTCTGCCTACCCTGCTGTGTGCGAGAAACAGCATGAAGATGATTTTTGATTTTAAATACTTGGAGGACCAAGTAAGGGTCTATTTTACAACCATATTGATTAAATATGTTTTTTATTAAGAATATATTAATATGTTTAATATTCTTGTATTCTTGTATTCTTGTATTACGTAGGTTACCGGTGAAGGCAGCAATCGGCAGCGCGAGAAGATCCAGAGGCAGCGCGACCCCGCGCCTCTCACTGAAGTTGGCACCAACTGCAAACTTACTTTCAAAATGCCTGGTATGCACCTTTTTTTTTTAGTTTCACGCTGTATCCTGCATACAGTAGGGTAGGCAGAGAAAATCCAATTATAAGACAAACCTCTCCTGTATACGCTCAATTTTTAAGACATTGAGTTTTGGGATGAAGTGAAAATTGGACCCACATCGTGTTGACAGTCAGTCAGTTCAATAATAATTTTGAAAAAAAAAATGTAAAATATTTTTTCTAAAATGTAATGGTTAAAAAATAACTTTTATACAATACTTTTGAAAGTTAATTATAGAAATTAATTAGTCTCCGGCAAAAAATATTTAAATGTTAATTAGAGATATGTTTGTCTGTATACGCGTTGTTAGTTCGGTTTCTGCTCAGGTGGCATGTAAGAAAAATCCTAGCATCTTAGCAATCTTACACTCGATTAACTTAACATTGGGTTCAGACGACAGACCATTAACGTGAAATAGTATAATATAGCTTGATAAATTGACTTTCTAATATGTCAAGATTATTTTAATTTGAAGCAGTATTTCCTGAGATTACAGCTTTCAACCAAACATAGATTATCAAGTATAAAAGGTTTCGCAAATACTTGGGTTCGATTCCCAATGATATGAGGCAATGTTTATATTCAAATTGGTCTCTCACTTAGTGTCACGGTGTGCGTTATCACGCGTCACAATGAAAAATGTATAAGAACACACTTACTATGGAACGTGTAGTTTTTATACTCCTTACAATAAATGTTTTCTATTTGAAATATACATCTTATTTCTTGTTGGATTTGAGCCAACGATCTTACCCCCTTTGCGACTGAGGTGGCTTAATTTTTACAATTATACTGACGCATAGTCCACGAGACACCTTTTTTAACAGCAAATATTTTTTATAGAATTAACTTATGCAGCTATTTTATTTATATTTATTTGATCACTAGTATAATTATTATTTATGTTCAATTTATTTTAAGTAAAGAATCCAAGCTGTATTTTCAAAATTACACAGTGTTTATTGACTTTACATTAAACACTCTAAGAATCTCTTTTTTAACATTAATGACACAGAATAAATTACTAAATCTATTTTATTTATATTTAACATACATATTCGGAAAATTGACTAATACTTTAATTAGTCTAGGGAATATATAATAAATTCAATGGTTGCAAAATTGGCTTGGAGTAATTACATGTTATAGTACTTTGCCCTTTGTTTGAATACACTCACCTGCTGTGTAGGGGGGATATCCTCGCCTGTAATCTCCCTAGTGATGGCTATAAGCTGCCTTTGACCGTCTTTCACTGTATGTTTTTTTTCTGTTTTTTATATTATTTAGAAATAATCTTGTAAATGAAATTCAATATAAAAGTATGTTTTATTCTATCTCTCTCTCTTAAAAATAAATTTAAGAGAGAGATAGAAAAAAATCTTTGTTGTCAAAACGTGTTGTACAATTTTGATGCAATACAGAGCTCAGCTTCAGCATTTTCAGCATTCAGCATTTTTTGAAAGATAAGCTACCGACGAGTTTTACGGCTGCGACAACCAAGCAGAGCATTTCTTTTCCACCTTGCTCACTCTACTTTCCATTTGATTATAGTCTGCTATTACAACGAGGTTTCCTGTATCATTTTTCGAATGTGATGAGATGAGCAGATGAGCAGAAAAGTCTTTATAAGATTATGGCTATTCTTTACAAACAACAATACAAATTTATTTTATTTTTAATGTTAGAAGAATAGAAGGCAAGAGGTCAGTCGTGGCGCAGCGGCACAAAGTGTGACTGTAAAACCGACTGGTTGTGGGTTCGATTCCTACTCGAGGAGATGAAATATTTAGTTAAATTAATATTTCTATTTCTTCGCTCTGGTGTCAAGGCAAAGCGCGGCGTTGATTTCTGCCACTCAACACGCAATGCCTCCATAATTCGGCAGGAAGTGGGGAACGGAGTGTCTGAACACTAGGTTCCCTCTGCCTACCCTGCTGTGTGCGGGATACACCGTAAAGCTGATTTATTTATTTTAATTTTAAGAATAAATATATATAACTTATGCTAATAAAGTCTAATTTTAAAATATCTTAAAAAAATACAAAAACACATCATCATCATCTTTAATAGAGAGAGAGTATGAAAATATAACAATTTTATTGAGATGGTGGTCTAAAAGACACTTACCTTAGCGCTGACGTGGTAGTCTCTTGTGTGCACCCGTGGGGTACCTGCGACCACCTGTTGTACACTATCCGACGCGTAAGCTCATTATAGTAAGGTACTGAAAACGGCAGTGCTTAATTTTGAAAATCAGTGGTAATAAGCTGAATTTTGCGGTGTATGTATTATTTTTTAATATGTATTTCGCGGTGTCTATGGGACTACCTCGTCAGTTCAGTCAGCAGAGGGTTAAAAATGTTTAACATTTTTGCATAATATGAGTCAAATCAAAAGATATTTACTGAATAGAAATCGATCTTCATAGCTTACCAAGAATAATTATTGTTATAAAGAAGAAATCTTTGAACTTATGGCAATTATATGTACGAGTATGTATTTAAGTTCTTCTCCTATTTGAATTCTATACACTTAGAAGTAGAATCATTAAATTGTTTCTGAATAATTAGGAAACGTTATTAAATACTACTCGCACACTTATTCGATACAAAAAAAAAAGACATTTTTTATAACCAGATAAATCATATAAAGTAACATTTTACCACAGACTACTATCTACTCATATTTTTTTATTTGTTACCGAGATTTAAAAATATAAAAATTAGCTTCACACTGTATCCCGCACATAGCAGGGTAGGCAGAGGGAACCTAGTGTTAAGACACTCCGTTCTCCACTTTCTGCCGAATTTTGGAAGCATTGCGTGTTGAGTGGCAGAACTCAACGCCGCGCTTTGCCTCGACACCAGAGCGAAGAAATGGAAATATAAATTTAAGTAAATATTTCATCTCCTCGAGTGGGGATCGAATCCACAACCAGTCGATTTTACAGTCACACCCTGTGCCACTGCGCCACGACTGGATTTAAAAATATATATAATTAATATCGTAGCGATCCGATAACCAACTTGTTAAATTAACAAAATGTACAAAAATATTTAAATAGATATACCAAAAAAAAAACGTAGAGGTCCAGCAGCACACCGTCTAACAGTATACGCGAAGATTGTGAATTTGATTCTCATTTGGGGAAATTAATTATTTTTACGAATCGGTGAGTTCGTTTCCCACTCGGAGAATGCAATATTTAATATTTTAATTTCGTCGCTCTCGCAACGAAGCAATGCGCGGTGTTGAATTCCGCCACTCAAAGTACGCGATGCCTCAAGAATTCGATGTAAAGTGGAGAATGGAGTGTCTTAATACGGAAGTGCTATATGGGTAAAGAAGAAGTTGCAATATACAAAACATATATTACAAACAAATGAATTTATCATAAAATAATATTATATATTTTTTAAATATATTACGCTTCATAATTTTTTAAAGATATCACATATTATTTAATAGGTCAATATACATATTTAGCTCCTAACTAACCCCACTGACGTACTTTCGTTTTTTTCATCGTCCTGTATTTTTTATTGAACGAGGGGATGGAAATTATAATTCTATTTTAAATATATGAATGTGGAGCATTTTTTCTACTTATCCTTATATAAGTAGGTGATAGAAATTATTAAATAGCGAATAATTTGCAGTGTTTTACGTAAAGTTTAACATTTTCATGATATAAACATGTTTTCTAGTCACAAATCAAGCTACTTCGGTTATGGAATTACTTCGCTTTTTTTACTAAAATTCTTATTTTTGTCAACTAGACGTTGTAGCATTGTGCATTTTGAGACATTGCATGTTGAGAGCGAAGCAATGAAATGAATTCACTATTTTAAGTAGGAATTGAACCCACGGTCGTCATGGTATATAATGGAAAAGAAACTGGTAACATGACATGATATGCATCAATATCTAGAAATTGGGAGGAGCGTAGAAAACGTAGTATTTTATTTTAGGGTCCCTAAAAATACTATTGGAAAGTAAACAAAAACTAAAAAAAACATCTGTTTTAGGGATTACTTCCTTTGATCTGGCCGCAACCGTCACCAGTCCTGGCGGAGTATCTGAAGATGCAGAGATCCAGGAGGTGGAAGATGGTCTTTACTCGGTCCACTTTGTTCCTAAAGAGTTGG
>DWLH01002997.1:0-10065 GCA_018249795.1 Heliconius telesiphe telesiphe | reverse complement strand
CTTTCTTTTTTAAAAATGTGGTTAAATAAAATGGGAAGATTAGTGATCTATTCGCATTGAACATTTTAATTAAAATTATATAATTTAACTTTACTTGCTTGTAATCGACGTAATTTGATTATATCAGATTCTTATTTTGCTTTATACTACATGATGACAACTATCTTATAAGTTACATCAGAGTTTGATCTATTGCCAAGTCAAAATTTATTCATGTCCATCCAGTAGTTATCGTAATATTAAATAATTTGTATTTTAGTTTTATTTAAGGAAACTATAATGAAAATTAGGACGAAACCCAAAAACGATGTACTTCCAGATCCTAGGCCATGCAAAAATTCATTAATTTTTTGCGCGATTGGAGAACAAACCAACAGACAAACAAACAACCAGGTAGACAAGAATTCTGTTAAACCAATTACCATTTTTAGGTTCTAAAATCGATTTTTTAACCGCTCCAATTTTTTTTTTTTATATCTTTCATGTACGGAATCGACTTTTCTATCCTTTTATTATACAGGGTGGAAGAGGCGGCGCTCCTTTTACGGAAACAGCATATAGGGAAAATATTTCAAACCCATACCTAAAGAAATTAATTAAGACAACTCAACAGCTTAGACGTAGGATTTTCTTTTCATTTCACGATGTTTATCCATATCTGTATTTCGTGTGACACAGTTACGCATAGATACCAATAACGTAAACAAATACTACTAAAGGTTAAACAGCTTTGAACTTTGCCGCCAATACCTACGACTTGATTTCGGATGATGCGGCGGTTTCCCTTTGATAGATTTGTGTGCGCGTGCGTCGTTCTTGACAAATGGCGTTTTATTTTAAAACGATAATTTTATTATTTATTTTGTTTGAAAAATTCACTTTTTCATTTTTGGGAAAAACATTTTTTTTAATTGTATTAGGCTTTTATGGAGTAGTTAAAACTATGGTTTCATTTAAAGTGGTTCTGACACTTCCATCCTGTATATAGAGATTATGAAATTTTTATGGCTATCGTGTTTTGGCATAACAGCACATAGTCCTTAATGTGACGGTTGTGGGTACGATTCCCACTCAAAGGAATGAACTATTTTCATTTTCTTACACCGATAAATACATGCAATATCTTTAAAATATTAGACGGAAATTGGGGACCAGAGTGTCTTAACATTCCACTGAATGACAGAAGCAAGCACCGGGATATACTGAATAATCTGAAGGGCAAATACATGTTTTATAAATATACATATTCCCCCACGTACATATAATATGACCGCACTACCACCGTGCGCAGTCAGACATTTTCCAATTGCGTTAAAGCGACGACGACGTCTAGATTTTTTTAACTTTTTATTAACGTGAGTTCTTCCTCAAATTGCCTCGATATGGATAGGGGCTTAGGGCGACTCTTATATTGCTATCAAAACCTGTTTAGTATACGCTGTTATATATGTATGTATTTGTATGTACATATATATGTATGTATTTGTATGTATATATCTAAAAGTGACTACTATATCTAGAAACACTTTTTCTTGTTTTTTTGCAGTGATAAGGGCAAACCATTGCATTTTGGATGGTTGAATTTAATGTTATATTGTATCTAACCTCGTCGACGGAATATCTGGAAGTTTGGATATTTGAGAATCTGGAATGTATTTAAACGTATCAAGCCTCCTTTTCTCCCTCTCAAGTAAGGAGAGAATTAAGATAAACTGTCAAGCTAATAATATTAATACCCAACAATAAAAATGATTGAGCATTTTTTCTTACTTCTGACTATCCCATGTTTTCATCACATGCCCGAACACGAACTAAAGCTTTTTTTTAGTTGTTGTGTGCTCAAGAGTGGTCTGAGTTCTAGTTTTTGGCAGTTTGACGACCTCACTTGTTTGACTAATTAGCATCTACTTATGTATAAGAGGGGGAGTTAGGAATTAAAAAAGTTATATGCTTTTTGTGTACGATAGATGTGTAAGATAATAGATAATATATAGAATATTTGATTTTTCTCTGCAACAGTTATGCGACCGGCGTAGAGAGCACAGGGATACAAGGAGTTCCATCTTGCCATAATGAGGCAACGCAACGTTGAGTTCTGCCACTCAACAACCAGTGCTTCTAGAATTCGTCCGAAATGGGAAAAGAAAGACACTTTGTTCTCTACTTTCTGTCTCGACACTAGTGCGAAGAAATGTAAATATTATTTATTTCATTTTCTCTTGTGAAAATCATACCTACAACCTGACGCACCACGAGTGTATATTTATAAAAATCACTTAATTTATAATCTCTTATATAATAAAACAGTAAAAATATTTTGTCTGTACATTTAGTCATTTTGACTGAAATGGATAGAGGGACACTTAAAAAGAATAATAGAAAGCAAAAATATTTTTTTCAATTTCTTGTCTGTCTGTCTATTTGTCTGTATGTATGATCACGTTAATCTCTGAAAGTATTGAACCGATTTACTTAAAAAAATCACCAATTGCTCCGCTCTATCTCTACTTAACATTTAATCAGTTTAATAAAAAAAATTGTATGAACTCAAGGCATTAGTTTGCCTGCGAATGTTATATAGCAATCGCACTGGTAAGATTCTTGGCTAAAGAATGACATTCGAAACGTGTTGGTTATATGACTATGACTGTTGATAAAAATATATATTTTTAAAGCACTATTGTTCAGAGTACAAACAATAATATAAACAAAATTGAATTGTTAGTGTAGGTTACCTTCATAAATCATAACAGTTAAGTTTAAGTTGTAATTAATTTAACACAGAGATAAAGACCGCTTCGATCTTTAAAGAAATATTAAGTAAATACATAGATTCTTAGGTTCGTTCGTTCGTTTAAAATAAATCTATATAAAAATGCCTAAAAACAGCCTTTTTACGTGTACTCTGTAATAACTACATATTTACCAATTGTACATTTAGCTAATAATATATGTAACTAATTTAAAAACTGTACAGCAGGTAATACGCAATCATTACAGTTATTTTACAAAGAATATTATGAATCCTTCAAATCAATAATTTAACATTTAAGTCTGTTTCTGAAAGAATAAATTAAATTATTCACTAACATCAGCACATTTAACAGAGTTTTAAAATTATGATGAGACCTACATTACATAGGTAAAAAGAACGTAATGTTACAAAAATATAAACATCCTAGCGACCAGCTCGCGGTTTCGCCCGCTTAAATTTTTGAATTATTTGTTTGTTTAAGTACAAGGAATTCCGTCATGTTTTCGTCCGTTCCTGTTTTAATAAATAATGTATGCTTGCAGCGCACTTAAGATTTATAAAGTGAAAATTATTAAAACCATATTTTCATTAAAATTATCAAAAAATATTATTGGCGGCATTTAACAAAGAAATAGAACCAAAAACAAAGATATTTAAAATTTTTGTCTGTTTCTTGGCTTTTCTGTTTGTCGACGCTTATCTCAGAAACGACGTAACTGATTAAAGGAGCGAAGACGCGAGCGCGGTGCGGGAGCGGTAAAAGCGGTTTAATTGTTTTTATGTACTTTTTATTGTAACATTCGCCATGTATGAATGGTGTAATGATTAAATAACTAACCTTTATAACTATTTATTTATATCCTCATCCAGAAATGATAGCTTTTTTTGGGTACTCTTAATTTTTTAAGAAAATAAATTTAATTAAAATACATTTATTTATTTAAGATAAAAATTAAAATAACATATAATATCTTATATATTATATTATAATAACATATAATATATTTATATAAATGAGAATGTATTTTTTTGTTTATTAACTCCTAATATTTTATTACAACGCATGCAAGGAAAGAACATTTTAGAAAGTTGTTTAATTTTTAATTAGTACTTTCTATAATTATATATTCAATCCTTATCAAAATAAATATAATAGTCACCCTTAGCATTTCACCTAGATTTAATTTATATTTTACTGTACATCTTTCTAATAAATACTGAAGGAGATATCACTGATTCAAAATGAGTTAGCCTACGAACCGCACGGTATGACCGACCCGAACGGGCGACGACGCGTTGACGATTTTGTAAACTTTTATACATTTTCGATCTACTGTTAATTTTTATGTGGTTATTATTAATTTATATTTTTTCTTTGGTTCCTTTTTTTTTTCTTTTCTTATTCGAGTAGTAGATTAGTTAGATTTTCATTAATTTCTTGGTGTGGTAAGTTGGTCGGTTCGGCCCTGCGCGGCATCGGCATAATATTGTTTAAGTATAAAGGAAAGAATGGTCGGCTATAATTTCTATCTATACCGTTGTTATGCATTTAATAAATCATAGTTTTAGTTTATTGGGATTTTATTTAATATTGCCCGCAAAAATTATCGAATTTAATGCAGTTTAGTTATTTCATATAGTATCTATGTACGCGCAAGCGCAAGGAAAACGTGTAAAAAGATTTTTCTCAGGAAAATTTATAAAATCGATCACTGAAAGTCCAATAAAAATCTGTTCAGTTGTTCTGGACATTCGAGGAAATAGAAAGACAGACAGACAGAGACAAAAAATATAAATTATTTTTTTATTGTATTTTGTAGTATTATGTAAATAGCCACATGCACTTGCAAAAACATAGCACAACACATTTAATTTTAATACTTTTAAATATTTATTTTACTTTGATAATATTGATAATGTAGCTACGTTTTGTTAAGTTTTTTTTATTAACATTTTACTTCGGTTACGTTAACTTATTATTTTTGTTCATTTAAATTAGTAAGACATTTTTTCTAATGATAAGAATTTTCTCTACTTATTATTCTTTTTCGAATTATTATTGTCATTTAGACTTATATTTTCTGACCAGTCTTATTAAAAACTGAAAACAATTTCATAAATATATTTAATAAGCATTCGTATAGTTCAAGCGGGCGAAGCCGCGTCCGGGTAAGCTAGTAATATATATATTTTTTAGATGCCCCTCTGTACTACGATGGCGGCTCTGTTCTAGTTAGTTTGCACATTTTCCTTTGAAAAATAATTATTGTGGCATAACTCTAACAGTTACACATTGTCTCTATTGTCAATAATTTCCACAGTATACGCGATATAATGTTTTTTTTTTGGTATTTTTTTACACGTTAGTCGTCTAACTGTAAGAGAATTTTCCAAATCGGTCCCATAGTTTCGGGGCTTATTCAATTCAAATAATGAAACAAAAAATCTAATCGGTTGTCTTCATAACTTTAGTGATATCGATGCACCTCCCCTCCACCCCCGCAGAGTCACGCCGCTACGCTGCGCCACACACTCCGCATTTTTTTTATATTACATGATTTTCTTTAGATATTTTTAAATTCGTTATATCTTTTGAATGGAATGTCAGATTTTATTAATTTAAAAAGTTTTTTACATGTATTGAAATTATCTTTAACAAAATATTATTTATAAGGATAAGGATTAATGCAGACGTATGAATAATATGGTTAGATTATTGTCGGCACTTTCATCAACTTATAAAATATAAAAAAGTAATTATATTATCATAACTACAGTAGTTGGACAGTAGTATGGTATCGCGGACTTTTTTATAGATATTGATGCGTTCTGTAATACTGTACAACATTGTTTTGTTCTATCATCAATAGTGTTCGCAGCGCACGCGACGAATTTTTATGATCAATTTCTTCACACCTTGGGTACATTATTGCATTTTTATTAGTAGAAGTCATTATAGTTGTCAGTCAATTCTGTTTATTAGATCAATAATCATGTAACTTAAGCGGGCCGGCCGCTAGTATCAATATAATAAAAAACCTTAGAAATAAGTTTAATATTGTTGAGTTTCGCTTGCGAAATATGATAATGTCTTTAGGTATAAAATATATTTTTGGGCTATGTGGGTATCAACTACAAGAATGCTCAATTACAAAATAACTCAATAGTATAGACATTCTTTTTTTTTATGGAAAAAATAAGGCAAACGAGCGTTCGGGTCATCTTTACCATCGTAACCATCGTAAGTGATTACCGCCGCCCACGACCCCGTGCAACACCAGAGGATCTACAGATGCGTTGCCGGCCTTTAAGGTGGGTTGGGCGCCGGAGCCCGGCATTACCTGATGCGAAACACAGTGGCATAAAGCCACTACTTAACTCCGGTTTTAAATGCCGGGGGTGGTAATGATCCGGTCGAGTCTGACCATGCGTGTTGCCATTACTGGCGACGTGACTCTACCACACGTACTTTAGTCGCCTCTTACGACACCACCAGTACCAGGATGATCCTATTCTAGGCCGGAATCACACGGCAACATAAGATTTTTTTTTCATTTTACGATGTTTATCCATATCTATATTTCGTGTGACGCAGTTACGAAAAGATGCGAATAACGTAAACGCATACTACTACAAAAATACTTCTAAAGGTTAAACAACTATGAACTTTTCCGCCAAAACCTACGACTCGATTTCGGAATGAGGCGTGAATTTTTTGAGGCGACAATTTTATTATTTATTTTGTTTGAAAAAATAACTTTTTAATTTTTGTAAAAAAAAAATTTTTTTCATTGTATTAGGCTTTTATGGAGTAGTTAAAACTATGGTTTCATTATAAAGTGGTGCTGACACTTCCACCTGTATAATAAAAATAATATTTTCTTCCATCATTACTATTTCTACATAATCAAACGTAAAATCTTATCAAGATCGATGTTCGTACTACAGTGTCTCAGAAAACTTAGGTAATTGGGATTCCGCCCGTGGTCCAATCACGCGGTATTGTAGCTTATAATTATGTTACTCGGGTTCCGAACGTCCGTACGAGGGCGGAATATGTTAGTTTCTACACAAGTTCATTCATTTGTAACTTCGCTTTGGTTGCTCTACGTAAATGTTAAATATGTGATGGTATTTATTGGGAATCTTAACAAATGATGTGTTAAAATTTATAGGGGAATTAAATATTTAATATTTTTATATCCTCGCTCTGTCAACGTGGCAAAGTGCGGCGTTGAGTTCCACCACTCAACATGAAATGCCTCGAGAATTCGGCGGAGTGTGGGGAACGATAGTGTTCTAATAGGCACAGAATATCTTAACACTAGGTTAATATGTTCCTTCTGTCTACTATGTTAGTGCAGGATACAGCGTGAAGCTAAATAAAGTAAAATTCCCTGTCAATTCAAAACAAGGCGTTGAGTTCCGACACTCAACACGTAATAGAGATATTACGAATTTGGGTGGCTCTAGCTGTTTGCTTCGATCTTCTCTCTGTCCGTCAGAATAAAAAAATGGCAAAAAGAACGAGAGGCAAAAAATAATGATAAACAAAATGTTTAATATATTGACACAACTTACCATATTTAGATTTAGATGCGTCCATGTACTGTTTAGAATGACAAAGAAGTGAGAAGGCGAGACTAGTGCTAAGATAAAATTTTTCGATACATTCGTTGGAGAGTGTAGGAACCGATAATAATTCATTGCCTCAAGTGGAAATTGAACCTACAACCCCCAAGTTTACTGTCAAACACTGTGTTTCTTATATACAATTAAATATAATTGAAAATATTTTAATCACAAAAATTCCCTTAGTGGGCATCGAGCTCATGATGATTACATATAGTCAGAAAGGAGACTGAAACGATTCCATACATTTTTGGGCCCAGAATGTAAAGAGATGAAAATGGTGATTTAATAGGGACAAGTGATTTAATAGATTTAGGTATATCATTTCCTCCCTGAAAACTATATAAATTTGGCAATCTGAGAGCTGAGTTATTAGAGATTTGATAAAAGTGAGGTTAAATACGCAGCACAATTCCTTGAACATCAACTTCTATAAAATAGGCGATTACTGAGTTGTTTAAGCATTATTGCTTATTATTTATAAATAAAACACATTTTAATGAATATTTTATTCTTCTACTGTTATAATTAAAATGTCATCTAAGAAGTGTGCAGGTGGAACTAAATTATTTTGGTACCTAGCACAGCAGCCTACCATTCGTCTTCCTACAATACAATTGCAGTATTTCATAGCAATAGCTTCCGTTCCTATTTAGAAATATGTTTTCCTGCTTATATGTCGGGATTGTGTCCGACCTCTAAGTAACCAGGTGGTGGGGGTTTTCACCGTCTAAAGATCGTCGGACTAGGGTATTGCAGTGTCCAGTGGCTATCCCACAATTCACACAGCGATTCATATCCATAGCGTGGCGGTCGTTAGATCCAAAAGACTTCGGAGTCCAGTGGGGAAGCGAGGGTCGTACAAAGTAGGTAGAATCAAAATCCGTGAAAAACAAAGCAGTAGTCGTTGAAAATATCAAATAAACGGGAAAGCACTCAAAACGCATCGACACAAACGTAATCAGAGAATCAAAAAATGCAAAAAAATAATTAGACAAGGTGTCATTGTCAATCAGTTGTCACATCTCTCATTTAAAATATAATTGATTTTAATCGGTTATGGATCTAAAACTTATTTTTTTCATTTTTCTCCACTTCCAGATTCTCAATGAATTATTTGCTATTCTAAAAATAAAAAAAATAAAAAATTTTTTAGACCACATCTCAACTCTTTACGTTTTGGCCCAATATTTTCAGTCTCCTTTACTACACTATAATAATGTAAGCGGTGGTGACAATTATATTATATTGCAACTTTCAATTCTTTATATGAATAACAACCAAACACCGTATAATCAAACAGGACTGTCCTTTATTAAACGTCAGCCATCACCATAGCACCCCCAAGTCCTGTCAGTCATGTCAGTCAATACTATAACCTAATCAGTCAGGATATAGCTCACATTACTATGGACGTGTATTGTTAAACTTATTATAATATAAATCGAAATTCGTCGTGCATTCGTTGCAATTAAAAGGGGTGGCTGTCATCCATCAGAGTGGAGCGACCGGGGACAGTATTATTAGCTGTCGATAACCGACTTAATCGGCTTTTTGTACTGCATTTTGAATAGCATTGTTATACAAATACCGGCAAAAGCTGAAATTTTCGTTTAAATTTTATTAAGGGATTGAGATCGCTTTGTTTTGGTAGTAATATATATGAAAAATATTTAAACATATGCTGTAATATAGATACTATATGTATCAACAGAGCTCTCTTCTATATATACTTTACTGAGGGATGATGTTTTAGTAAAAATTAGGCATTTTGTTAGCGAATGTAGGGGAGCACTAAGAAAGAAATCCGGTTTTAGAAACAAATGCCAATTTTTTTCTTCCAATGCAATCTTTTTTTTCCACTTTAAATTTTGAAATATCAGAATAAAATGAAAACATCCATTTATAGTCAAAATTACGCTTATTATACTGGTTATCTATTAAACGGTATTTCCTAACAACTGCATTATTTTTGAAGATAGAAGAGGTACTATGAAAATAAAATAACGTGCAAAAACATTTCTAAATAAAACAATTTATATTTCTTACAGACATGTATGTATTGTAGAGTTGTATCCATGTTGTATAACCAATTCCAATGCTTAAATTTAGCTCTCAAGAAGTTTTTAGAGTAAAAATCTTAAGGGTAATGTTTTTTTATAAATTAATATTTTAATGTATTTTTTTATTTTACACCATCGCGCAACGTAGCGCCGTGGGGCAGCCTAAATTATATCTACGTGGAGTAATTATTATATTTTGAATTACATACATTTTTCTGCTATGATAAAATAACCTAGTGTCAAGACACTCCGTTCCTCACTTTTAGCCGAGTTCTGAAGGCATTGCGTGTTGAGTGGCGGAACTTAACGCCGCGCTATGACTCGACACCAGAGCGAAGGAATGAAAATATAAATGTAAATAAATATTTCATGTCCTCGAGTGGGGATTGAACCCACAACCAGTCGGTTTTACAGTCACACTTTGTGCCACTGCGCCACGACTGGCCTCATAACTTCGACAAGCGTGATAAGGCATGAAAATGGTAAATAAAATATTTTTATCAACAACAACAACACAAACATTAGACGTGACAGACAGACATTTAATTACTACAGTTTTTTTTCAACCATTGCGGAATCTTTCCTTTAACAACGTCTTTTATTCAGCAAAGCGAC
>DWLH01002996.1:0-10068 GCA_018249795.1 Heliconius telesiphe telesiphe | reverse complement strand
ACTAATTTGCGTACCCCGCGGGGAGTGAGGAAGCTAGAAAGAGCGTTAGTGCGCTCTGAAGACTGTAAGCCATTATTTTTTTAATTTCAAGTTGCTTTGACCCCATGCGCCTAATTAAGGGTTAATACCAAATTTTGCGTCTGTTTTAAATTATATTATTTTTTAGGATTTAACCACAAATGTATAGTTTTCAGATTTTTTCCTGAACTACCTGTAGATTCTAGCTGCCAAATTTTATAATTCTAGAACAATCGGAAGTACCCTAGTAATTTTGATTTCTTTATAGTGTCGAAACACGTTTTTTGCTATATAAACGGCCATATCTTTTTTTTTAGTAAATGAAAAAAAACTTTTTTTTTTCAATAAATCATGGGGCCGTAGATCTAGGTACTCTATATTTCCAAGCATTCCTAAGATAAAGGCTCTTTACAGACAGACAGACAGACAGATGGACAACAAAGTGATCTTATAAATGTTCTTTTTTTCCTGAAAAAGTACGGAATCCTAAAAAAAAACCTTCATATTAGAATATATATTAATTAGCATTCCTATGAAAATTTAGGTAGCATACGATTCATCATAAGCTCTTTTATATAAGCTTTATATGTTATCGATATAGTGAATGTTAATGATGCCTATTCAGTATACTCTATTTCAGTAGAGAAAATATTAAACAGCTAAAATATTAATTTAGATATTTGAATATTATAGCAACTTTTTAATGAACCAATAGAAAAATGATAAAAAAAAAATGGTAAAGATTGAGGCCAGTCATGGCGCAGGGGCACAAGTGTATGATTTTAAACGTGACTGGTTGTGGGTACGATCCCCATTCAAGGAAGTAAAATATTTATTTAAATTTATATTTTTATTATTTTACTCTGGTGTAGAGGCAAGCGCGGCGTTGAGTTCTGCCACTCAACACCTACTCTACTGATACACCGTGAAGCTGATTTAATTTGAAAAAGGTAAAAATATATGCTTCGTGACGAGCGTCTGTCTGTAAATGCGAAAGCTGTGGGTTCGATTCCCACCCTGGCGAATGAATTATTTTCGTTTTAGAAATAATTCATTTGTCTCAGTCTGGTAATTAGACAAAGTGCGGCGTTGAGCTCCGCAACTCAACAACGTGAAATCAATTTACATCATATCCCATTTTAATTATGTTCACCATATACGCCAAAGAATAATCTGTTTCACTCCTATTATACAAAAAGACCGATGTACACTCTTATATTATTTTTTTATATAAGTTTTAATTAATATTATTCATACGTTAATTAAACACATCGCTTGTTTGAACAAATTAATTATTCGTTCTTTGAAATGAGTCAAATGAGTGATTGTAAACACTAATTGTAGCTTCAAACGGAATATGAAGTCGACGTTGTCAAATGTGAAAGGGCGAGAGCAATTTTAGTATGGAAAATTATTCATTATAACATACCTTAATTTAGTATAATATGTAATACAGTAGTAATATTGTGACGTCGTGTGATATAAATGATTTGTTTTAATTAATATTTTGGAGAGGCCAGTCGTGGCGTAGGGGCACAAAGTGTGCCTGTAAATCGACTGGTTGTGGGTTCGATCCCTACTCGAGGAGATGAAATATTTATTTACATTTATACTTTTATTTCTTCGCTCTGGTGTCGAGGGTCTGGTGAGGTGTTGAGTTCCACCACTCAACACGCAATGCCTTCAGAAATTGGCGGAAAGTGGGGAACAGAGTGTCTTAACACTAGGTTCCCTCTGCCTACCCTACTGTGTGCGGGATACAGATGAAGTAGAAAAAAAAATTGTATATGGAGGGAACAGTTATGTGATATGGTAAATTATAGTATTTTTTCCTACAAGAATGGGACATCACGAAATATTCAGAGGGCTGCATGAAGCTGATTTTTTTTATTTATATTTTATAAATAAAAAAATCAGCTTCACGCTATATCCCGCACACAGCAAGGTAAGCAGAGGGAACCTAGTGTTAAGACATTCCATTCCCCACTTTCCGCCGTAAACTGGAGGCATTGCGTGCTTAGTGTTGGTACTCAACGCCACGCTTTGCCTCAACACCAGAGCGCAGAAATGAAAATATACATTTAAATAAATATGAAAATATATTTAATCCATATTAGAAACAGAAAGTAATCTCTAGCCCATCTCCAGTCCATTTTTTCGAAATTGTAGTTATACTAAAACAACTTGTTGCCTTTGATGTTTCTAAAAGTAAGGATAATAACCTAGAATACAATTCTAAACTTATTTTTACCGTGTAGTAGCATGTGTCGTTGTTCATTCTTTTGTATTTCAAGCATCCCGAATACATAAAAATAATTGGAAGAAGGAGACTTCAAACGTAAGTTTTGATAGAATAGTATCTAGTCTACGCGCAGTCTAAGTTAGAATAGTATCTAGTCTAACTTAGAAATAATGTAATACTTTTGAAAGCAAATGTTATGAACATTTTGACTCTATTTTTATTTTCACGTTTTATCCCGCATTTAGTGGACTAAGGAAAAGAAAACTAGTGTTTAGGCACTCTATGAGACAATTAATTCATTGCTCCGAGTGGAAATCAAACCACAATCAACCAACCGTTTACATGTAGACACTATCCAGCAGCTCCTCGATGGTTTATTTAGATATAATTTGTATTCTTATAGTTTTCATCTATTCAGATCTTATATTTAAAAGTAGATATACTGTTATATAATTTTCGACTGCTAAGGAATGTTATGTTTTTAGCACGTATCTTGTATGTATGTTGTAATATTCTTTATTACCTCATATCTCCGCTGAACGGATTTACATAATTGAGATATCGTTAGATTTGTATTAGCAGCCCAAGTGTTCTTAGATAGATGACGTTAAAAAAAACAATCATGGCGTCTGTAGGACGCCATTGGACTTATTGAAAAAAAAAAACATTTCGAATATCGCAATATGGGTATCAAATTCAAGAACTCAATACGAGGACTTCAAAAAGGTGTATCATGATTATCATTACCATAATGAATCCTAACAAAAAAGTGAAAAATAAAAAAAAAAACATTTATAAAAACAAAAACCCCGACTGCATAAAACTAAAAAGAAAATAAACAAGCCCAATAGTTTATTAGGATTAACAGTCGGGACCTATAAGTAATTCTTCAATCAATAAAATCTTTAGCAGGAACCCCACATAATTTAAAGAGGTCCCGACTGTTAATCTTAATAAACTGTTGGGCTTGTTTATTTTCTTTTTATTTTTATGCAGTCGGAGTTTTTGTTTTTATAAATATTTTTTTATTTACTATATAACACGAGTAGATATTTGTTAGATGTTGATATGTTGAATAGTTTGACGCGCTATTTACAAGTGTATTATGATGTTCATTTATAATAGTGATGTCAAAGCTAAAATAAATCTCTATGTATATATTTTTTAGCTTTTTGTGTATTTTTCGTGGCGCAGGGACGTGTGACTGTAAATTCGGAAATGTTAAATGTACTGATATTTATTTTTTTCATTTCCTTGCTCTGGTAACTAGGCAAAGTGCGGCATTGAGTTCCGTTTCTCAACATTAAAAGCCTTCAGATTTCGGCGGAAAATGGAGAACGTGAGTGTTTTAATAGTATCGGAGTGTCTTAACACTAGATTAACAGGTTTCCTCTAACTACTCTGCTATGTGCAGGATACAGCTTGAAGCTAAAAAATCCAAACAAGTGCTAGTCGGGGTGGCCCACGGAGGGTTCCGTAAAAAATTGGAGGACTCGAGCTTTTTCTGAAATTCAAGCTTAGTATAACCAGAACCCTTTCATCTCATTGATACCTCACTTGATTGAACTAGCGACGTTAATACCAAATGCTGCCTGTCTTTTAAGGCTATTATCCTGTAGATGCTAGCTGTCAAATTTCATAATTCTGGGTCAACCGGAAGTACGCTTTTCATTTTGATTTCCTTTATAGTCTTTATTGTTTTTATAGAAGTACGATTTTAACAGAAAATCAAGGAACCATAAATCTGACTATATGGTTTGAATTTCAACTCGATATCTCCAAGCGTTCCTGAGATAAAGGCTCTTGACAGACAGACAAACGTCCGTTTTCGGACAGACAGACAACAAAGTGATCTTATAAGGGTTTTTTGTGCGGAACCCTAAAAAGAAAGAAAATATAATAACAGGAAATATACATATATAGGAAACAGAAACTTTTGGGCCTAAATATAAAGAGTTGATATATGGTCTAAAAAATGGTGATTATTTTCAATTTTAGAATACCAAAAATGAGATTAATTGACTATCTAGAATCGGAAAAAAATTAGAAAAATAGTTTTAGATCTTTCATCGATATAAATAATCAGTTACAGTACTACGAAAATATAAAAAAATGTTCATTTTAATTAAGTCCAAGTATTTTAACGCAGTAATAAGTGCATGCATACAATTATAATTAAATCAATTATATTTTAAATGACAGATGTGACAGCTGTTAAACATTGACATCTTGTCTAATGATTTTTGTATTTTTTGCTTTAATCGTTTCGTTCGTTTTGCTGCGTTTTGAGTGTTTCTACTTTGTACGACCGTTACTTCCCCAGTGGACCCCGAAATCTTTTAGATCTAACGACCACCACACTATAAACATGGATCGCTGTGTTAATTGTGCGATAACTTCACTTTTACCAAATCTCTAATAACTCAGCTCTTAGTTTGCCAAAACTGACAGAATTTTCAGGGAGGTAATGATGTACCTGAATCTATTAAATCATATTATTTTCATCTCTTTACATTTTGGGCCCAAGAATGTATGAAATCGTTTGTCTCCTTTACATAAATAATTTTTCTTGAGTATAATATTCCATGAACATAATATATTCACAAAGTCTATTTTCTGTGTGCAAAATCAAACACGCGAGAGCTAAATAAGAACAGTTACAGCTACAGTTAGTTTCAATGTCAGTCAGTCCGTTTATTTTCATAACTGGAACGCCAATATTTTCTTACTTAACACGAATTTGAACGCCTCCATTGAGATTTGATAAATGTTTATTGTATTTATTGAGATTGTGTAGCAATGAGATCGATTTAATTGTTTTTATTGAGTTTGTATACACTAGAGATTACTATTCTGAAAAACTTCTGTTTTTATTTAGTTTGATATACTGGGGATATTGTTGCTTTGAAAACTTCTTTAGATTTAAGTGTATATTCCTTACAGTGTGATATATGTAATGTAATCTAGAAATATTTTTAGTATACATAGAAATTTATAAAAATTGGGAGGAAACGAACGGATATTTTACCTGTAGCAGGGTAGAGGAATTTCCCTCTATCCTTATATCTTTAATTTCGTGTAATTTCCTCGCAATGACGACTAGACAATGTGCGGCGTTGAGTTCCACCACTCAACATGAAATGCATCGTAAATTCACTACGATGCATTTCATGTTGAATACAGCGTGAAGCGGAAAATTAAAGATCTTATTGTCATGTATAAAGAGTTAAGTAATAGTGTAAGTAATTTCGTTGGGAGCTTTATTGTCGCTGATCGAATATTAACAATAAATGTACAGTCGATTTAAAAATAAGACATTTTTTGCCTTTAAATAATAAATAACGTTGAATTGAGAGACTAGCATTTCGTGCTTTTACTATTTAAAAAGCTTGGCTTGTGATAGATGAAAATTTTTAAAATTTAGAATAAGAAATTACTCCCTGACATGAACAGATATTCATATTAAATAACGCTGCTACTCGGCAACTGAATGGTTGCAATTGCAACTAGAAAATTAAATTCTACGTTCTAAAGTACGAGATGTTATAAAATTCCTACATGAATCTTTTTAAAAATATAATTTTATTACTTACATATTCTCAAGAAATAAATATAAAATTTATGAGCAAAATCGCTATTTTGGACCATTTAGTGACATAACGTGATGTATGCGGATCTCAACTCTGCAAATAGCCTTTTTAAACATATTATTAAATAATATATTTTTTAAGCAACAAAATCATTTAATTTCATAACAAATATTCTTATGTGTGAAACTTGATTGTTAATGATCATAACTGTAAACATCAAATTTATAAGTCGATGAACGTCGGCTGCACGCATGACTCATTGTCACGTTGCACCTGAGCTGAAAGTGACAGCGAGAGCGCGGAACAAACAATACAGAGACACGATCGGCCTAAGCGTTCCACTTGTCATCTACCCTTTCATTGTTATTTGTAATTAAATAAAATTAAATTAAATCAGCTTCACGCTGTATCCCGCAGCAGGGTAGGCAAAGCGAATCTAGTGTAAAGACACTCCATTCCCCCACCAACGAATTCTGGGGGCATTGCGTGTCGAGTGACGGAACTCAACGCCGCGCCTTGCCTCGAAACCAGAGCGAAGAAATGAAAATATAAATGTAAATAAATAGTTCATTTCTTCGAGTTCAGTCAATTTTACAATCACACTTTGTACGCCTGCGCCTTGCAGCTAATCTGTATAATTAAGTAATAATTACACAGATTAACTTAATATTTGAAAAAACGAGCACAAATATATATGTATAAAAAAAATAATTAACTCGTTATTTATATTAAACTAGATAACGATAATTCAGTGACGATAATTCAAATCGATTAATAAAAATAAGCAAATTTTAATCAATGTTTTCTTACGACATTATCACGTAAAATCAACGCCCGTAAACCGACTTTACAGACAGACAACCATTTATTTTGAAGATCCAAATCCATTTATTTTGAAGAATATGAGAAATTAATAATCACAAAAATAGTACAAATATAACACAAAAAGGCTTTTTTTCCATTAGGTATATATAACAAAAGTAACTTTATCCAATACACGAACACCTTGTTAAATAAAAGATCCACTTGGTTCACCCATCTATTTGGTATCGTTAGAAACTACTCTAGCCAGTAAGTGATTGTTATCTCGTTTCCACAACATTTAAGGAGTTCCTCCCACGGCTTGTTCAATGTTCATTAGGTACTTAGCGCTGTGATTTGTGCACGTTGGGATTAAATTGATGTTTACAGACTTAGAGTTTATTTTTTGAGTTTTAAAGTTTAATTTTATTATATATATATAATAGTCATATTTATAAGTATTAATTATCGTAGATAGTGGCTAATGAAAATACCTAATACAAATTAAATTTTAATTTGACAGAAATACCGATAGATCTGATGTTTCTTGATATCTAGGAACTTTCTGAATTATTTAATAATTTCAACGTTACATTACCACAAAATAAATAAACAAGTAGTATTTCCAACAAAACAGTATGTTTTCACAATACAAAACCAAGTTATTTCAGTATTATATTGTTAAACTCTGATATTAACGGAAATAGTTTCTACGTTCATCTATTTCATGCAAACGTTCCAAAGTTATAGTACTGGTATTTCTTGCTCCGTACCTCGAAATCTGCTTAATTAACTTAGTTCAACCCTAACTATTGGTTAGATTGATTTGATAGCTTTTCGAATATACAGTAATATACAGTATATTTTACTTTTATAGATATCTGTCCATATTTAGTTAACTTCGAATGTACCCTTTAAACCCCCCTAAACCCTTTATATGTCTAGTAAAAATAGAGAGAAGAGGCGCAGGCACAAACAGAAATGTAAGTGCAACAGGTTCTAGATTCGATTACCACTGGGAGAAATGAAGGTTTTAATTTCCTCACTCTGGTACAGAGACAAAGCGCGGATTTCAGTTACGCCTCTCAACACGCAATTGTATTTTTTACACAGAATCAAAGAAGCACCATCATGGCGTTGTATATGAAAAGCTCTCTTAGCTTATGAGATAAAAACTGTGACGGTAAAAAAAACATAAAGAAACTAGCGAAACATAATTTATTTATCTACATTATCTATACTAATCTATACTAATATTAAAAAAGAGGAAAAATTTGTATTTTTGTATGTATGTTTGTATTGTTTTCACACAAAAACTACCGGACCGATTTTAAAAATTCTTTCACTATTAGAAAGCTGCATCTTCACTGACCAACACAAGATATATGACATTTTCAAAAAAAATAGGAATCCCTAATAAAAATGCAATAATGTAACCCAAGGTGAATAAATTGATCTTAAAAATGCTATCATCGCGCTGTGAAAACTATTGATGATAGAACAAAACAATGTTTTATAGTATTATAGAACGCATCAATATGTATATAAAACTCCACGATGCCATATGTACAACTACTGTAGATATGATAATATAAGAACTTTTTTATATTTTATAACTTGACAAAAGTGCTGACAATAATCAAACCATATTATTCATACTTCTGCATTAAGACTTATCCCATTAAATTATATTTTATTAAAGATAATTTCTATACGTGTAAAATACTTTTTAAATTTATAAAATCGGACATTCCATTCAAAAGATATAACGAATTTAAAAATATCAATCTAAAGAAAATCATGTAATAATAAAAAATGCGGAGTGTGGCCTCGCGCATCGTAGCGGCGACCATATGCGTGCGATATCACTAAAATTATGAAGACAGTCGATTAGATATTTTGTTTCTTTATTTGAATTGAATAGGCCCAGAAATTACGGAACCGATTTGGAACATTCTTTTACAGTTAGACTTTAAGGTGTAAAAAATACCAAAAAAACCTTTATATCGCGTACGCTTTGGAGATTATTGACAATAGAGCAAAGTGACATCAATACCTACAAAAAAGTTTACGATACCGTGTGTAACTATTAGGATTATGCCACTATAACTAATTTTCAAAGGAAAATGTGCAAACTAACTAGAACAGAGCTGCCATCGTAGTACAGAGGGACATCTAAAATATATATATATACTTTATTGTGAAAAAATAAATGGAATGTGTAATTCCTCTATAGATATACTGTTTTATATTCTGTCATAATGAACAGCTTTAAATTTTGCAAACAAAGGTATCCCGTAGTATATATATTTTTTTTATTATTATTACCTGTACAGTATCGACACTAATATGGTATCTATATATTTATATATATTTAACTTTTTTTTCGCCCTTTAGTGTTTTTCAGGTGGAAAACATAGACAATTTTTTAATCTGAGAAAATATTTTATTAACTATAAAAATTTTGGTAGTTTTTATAATTCTAATAAAATCAAACAACTTTCTAAAATGTTCTTTCCTTGCATGCGTTGTAATAACTATTGGAAGCTATTGAACAAAAAAATACATTCTCATTTATATAAATATCTTATCTTTTATTATAATATAATATATAAGATATTATATGTTATTTTAATTTTTATCTTAAAATAAATAAATGTATTTTGATCAAATTCTAATCTCGTATAATAAGTCAGTTATTTAATTGTTACATCATCCGCACCGCGCTGCTCGCGTCTTTGCCCCTTTAATCGGTTAAGTCGTTTCTGAGATAAGCGTCGACAAACAGAAAAACTAACAAACAGACAAAATTTTTAACAATCATTGTTTCTGGTTCTATTACTTTGTTAAATGCCCCCAATAATATATTTTTTTATAATTTTAATGAAAATCGAAAGTGCCACCCTATGGTTTTAATAATTTTCACTTTAGAAATTTTAAGTGCGCTGCAAGCATACATTATTTATTAAAACAGGAACGTATTTTTTAAAAAATTTAAAGTGTTATCCCACACCTAGAAAAGAAAAATACTTATTTAGAAAACGCATAAAAATTTGAACGTAGCGGGATTCGAACCCGCGCCTCCTGGATCCGACCAGGCGCTTTGACCACTAAGCCATACGGTATGTGACGCGTGGTCAGAGCGCCTGGTCGGTACAAACAAATAATTCACAAATTTAAGCGGGCGAAGCCGCGAGCTGGCCGCTAGTAATATCTAAAGAGAGACTTTATCCAAAACATGAGGACCAATACAATTAAAATTAAATTTGAATTTATAACATTTGGAAATATAAACAAAACGCAAATGCACCAGGATATCGTAAAATTTAAAAGTATATTATAAAAGAGTGTATGAAACGATACAGAAGGTCAACAGTTGGGCCTGTTCATCGGCTATCACTTTGTCCGCTCTGTTTA
>DWLH01002995.1:0-10069 GCA_018249795.1 Heliconius telesiphe telesiphe | reverse complement strand
GAGAGCTTTGATGCATCAGTGAAGATGAAGAGGTGGTTCGACCAGTGGGAATGAACTATTTCCTTAAATTTTGTGTTGGTGCCAGGATCTCCTTTGGTTAGGCCAAGATTTGTGACAATACGAGGAGTATGAACTAGGGCATTATAAGGTGTAAGGAATAATGGATTAGATGGATGACAAGACAAGGGATTGGGGAGAGAGGTAAGTCTAAGAAAGCTATCAAGCAGATAAGGTAATGGTTTGCCTCGAGGGGTGAGATCGGCTAACTTAGATAGCTAAGACCATAGAGGATGGGAAGACAGCTGCAACATTTTACACACAAATCGATCAGAAAGGAATTGTCGTCGGATAGGAAGAGGCGGATCTACACATTCCACTTGCAACGCATTGGTAGGAGTAGACTTCATCGCACCTAGGATAATCCGAAGACATTTATATTGTATTCGGTTTAATTTTTCAGTACCTACTTTATTAAAGGGGTCTAACACGAATAATCCATAGTCAATATGACTACGAATTATAGCATTGTACAGCAGTTTTTGAGTATAAGAGTGTGCACCCCACCACACACCGGACACAGCTCTCAAAATATTAATGCCTTTTTCACATTTCCTACTGAGATATTCAGCATGAGCAACTCCATTCTGTTACCTAAATGGGGATATTATCACATAAAATATTAAAATTTGGAATTACTCTCTTTTTTGTAAACAGTACTGCTTGACATTTAGCTACAGATAATGCCAGACCATGATCAGAGAGCCACTGGTTAAGATAGTGCAAGGCAGTATTCAAACGATAAGTTATGTCCTCCACAGAATTTGAGCTGTAATAGAGGACGATGTCATCAGCATACTGAAGGATGTTGCAAAAATTATTTACAGATAATTCGAGGTCATGAGTGTATATATTATACAGCAGCGGACTAAGAGCTGAACCTTGAGGAAGACCTTTCCAGACAAGTCTGGGAGGTATAGTAAGAAGCGGATGCTTTACAGATACCGTTCTACCGGTCAGCAAATTACATATGTAATGGGACAATTCTTTAACTATAATACGTAAATATATTTTTTAGAGGTTACTCTGTACTAAGGTGGCAGCTCTGTTCCCGCATTTACGTCCCTGATATATCGATATAAATAATAGAAATATAAATCATTGGAAACAAAAGGCGAAACATATTGCATTTTTTCTTTTTTTCATACTTGAAACGTATTAATAA
The DNA here is from genome assembly GCA_018249795.1 of Heliconius telesiphe telesiphe. Classification (NCBI taxonomy): domain Eukaryota; kingdom Metazoa; phylum Arthropoda; class Insecta; order Lepidoptera; family Nymphalidae; genus Heliconius; species Heliconius telesiphe. Next base: position 8,847 of record DWLH01002995.1, on the reverse strand, counting down.
ATTTACATACAATTCATTTGTTTTGAATATAACATTAAATTTTATTCATATAATATATTTGGTAATTCTTTAACATGATTATTTCATGTATTTTTTTTAAATACAAAGTCTTGATTAAGTTCTCTTGAGAAATATATCTACTGTAAATGAATGTAACGTACCTACGTGCCAATGATTAAAATGTATTGACATCACCACGTGATCCATCTAAACACAATATAAACTTTTACAAACTATGAACTCATAATCAGAATTTATTTTAGGCATCGCCATTTGAGCTAGTCCCGAAAGATATACCTACTTTATTATTTTTGTTAATGTCACCAACGTTGACGTTTAAAATAATAATTATAATAGACTAAAAAAAAACTATTAATTGTACTTATTTTTCAGGTTCACGCTGTATCCACACAGCATTATAGGCAGGGGGAACCTAGAGTTAAGACACTCCGTTCCCTACTTTCCGCGGAATTCGGTAGACTTTGCGTGCTAAGTAGTGGAACTCAACGCCGCAATTTGCCTCGACACCAAAGCGAAATAATGGAAATATAAATTTTAATAAATATTTCATTTCCTCGAGTGGGAATCGAACCCATAACCAGTTTACAGTCACAATTTGTGACCCTGCGCGATTCTTTTTATATTTTATATTATATTTGATATTTGAAAGCGAGTGCGTCCCGTGTAGCCCTATTTTAATTTAGTTTGTTTCTGACAATGGTATCATTGAGAAAATCACATAAGTCTCAAATTTGCATTATGTACGTGTGCGACCAATGGACGAATAACTCAATATCAACTCAACCAATTTTAATAATTCTTTTTTTATTGGAAAGGGTACACATAAAGTGTAGCTTGGTGAAAGTTTGGTTAAGTTCAGAGTATGAGATAAGGTTGAAATTGAAGAAGTCGATTTTTTAAATTAAAAGATATAATTATGTTATTTTTTCCCGACTGCTAAGGAAGGGTTATGTTTTTTTCTACAATAAATTCTTTATACTCTGTATGATGAAAACTATACTATAAATTGCTTTAGGCTTTGAACTATTACCATGCCAAAATTCATTAACTTCCATTCAGTAGTTATCGGTATTTTAAGAAATTTAAATTTTTCGATTTTTTATTTTTTTTAAAGAAGACTAACATGAAATTCGGGATAAAACCCAAAAAAATGTATTTTGAGACCCTTTTTCTACTTTATCCTTTACCATGTCTTTGTTATACGAGTATAATTTTTTTACGGTTTTGTTAACGTTATTGTAGACCACTGGTAATAATAACCCTGTACTGCTTTGTGGCAAAAGTTATTTTATGGGAGACTATTGAGCAGATATTTCTATTAGAACGTTTGTTTACATTATACTTGGTAGGAATTTCAGCATGTCTACGCAGGACGGTGCGAAGAATAAACAATTGCCTAACTGTTAAAACATTAGCTAATTTGTAGAGCTCAACTGTGGAAAATCCCAAACGTTTAAAATGCATGACCTTTAGAACTGCGCGTTGTGCGCGTTCAACGGGTAATATAAGGGTCCTGGCGGCACCTCCCTATGCAGGAATACAGTAGCACAAGATAGACCACACGAAGAGTTTCCAAGTCAGCAGAGTGGCGGAGCAGTTTCAAAAAGTAGACTATTTGCTCCTTCCAGTTAAGCCTTTGGTCTATCATAATGCCTAGGTATTTTACTTTAGCTACCTGGTTTAAAGTAGGGCATGAACAATTTGTTACTGGAAGAGAGCAGTTGTGAATTTTAATTTTGAAGGAAGAGGGTGGACGAGTAGAAGATCTTATAAAGAAAGGTATATACATAGTTTTAGATACATTTAAAGACAAGTGATTATAGGATAACCAATCATGTACTATTTTAATAGCGTTTTCGCTATTTACTTTTACATCATCCCATTGTTTACCTGATATAATTGAAACTGTGTCATCGGCATATGTGACAATCTTACAGTTGGGAACAGAGAGTTGGCAGTGTTAGTTTATGTACAGCAAGAAAAGAGTTGGACCAAGGATTGATCCCTGCGGAACTCCATATGTAGTAGACACAGCTTCATCAATATCGCCATCCATCTTAACATATTGAATTCGATTGGAGAGATAACTTCGGAAAATTTGGAGGGCTATTCCACGAACACCAAACCCCTCAAGCTTTGATAAGAGAATGGTAACATGAACAGTGTCAAATGCTTTTGACAAGTCTAAAAAGATTCCAAGGCATTTAATTCTGTTATCAAGATCCTTAACCACATGTTGAGTAAGATACGTAACAACATCTTCGGTGCTGACACCGCTGCGAAATCCAAATTGGTTTTCGGCTATTATGTTGTTAGAGTTCAAGAAGCGGATGAGTCGAACGTTGAGAACTTTTTCAAGGATCTTAGATATCACAGGGAGAACAGATATTGGTCTATAATTATTGGCACTACTCTTGTCGCCAGATTTAAATATTGGATGCACAACAGCTGTTTTGAAGCAGTCGGGAAAGATACCGCTGGTAATAAATTTGTTACAGATATGCGTTATGATAGAGATAAGCACATCCTTAGTGTTTTTGAATAATATATAATATGAAAATTATAAATAATATTGGGGATATATATTATCTTAATTTTTATAAGGATTTTTGTTTTGCAAACAAAAAAGTTATAAGATACCTACACAATAGTTTTAAGCACCCCAGTTTAAAATGTAAGATATCGTTTGTAACTAATCAAAAAATATAAAAGCAACAAGCAAGAAAGCAAAACTAGAAAAAATTCTTGTATTTAAAGTAATTCAGAAAAATACCTTTTTTATATATATATATAACATAACTTATATAACATTATCGTGTTGATCATATGTTAAATTAATCTAGATTGATATCGTGAAAGTTACCAAATTTTGGCAGTTAGTACTGTGGTCGCAAAGTTTTAAGCGAGATATATGGTGAGTCATTTGACAGCCAGTTGCGACTGTGCATAGACCACCTGCTGCCCCTAGCAGTAGGGTTGCAAAAGAAACAAGTAAAATAGAATAAAACTGCACTTTTACTTTTTTCCATTCAAATCTTGCACTTATAAATTCAGTAATTCTGAAACTTCTATATTGATATAATTTCAAAAGATTTTATATTTTTTACTATTTTTGAGCTAACTATAGCTCAAGCCTGATTTCTCGATAAATTTATATTTTTATTAGTTTGCAAGCAAGCTTTTTAAGGTAAAAGCCGCTTTTTACCAAGTACAAAGTTGCCTTCTATTAATTTATTTCAATTTATTATTATAATATAAAGTAACTCTGTAGAGTTACTAATAATTTGAAAACCTGTATACTAATAACTCTGTACCTTTTACAAAAGCCTGTTCCACCGTGAAGATATTCAAGAAACATTAACACAAAAATATAATACACAGCACAGAAATTATCCTAATAACGTAATAAAGCATAGACGTATTATAAAATACGAGCATTTACTAAATACTCGTTATGTCGTTATTTTTCATGTACTCGTATGGCATAGTAGTAGGTGACAAGCACTTCCTGTTCACAAACGACGCCCGGAATTACTCTGATGTTTATTCAATTAAGCTGAAACTTGATCCCCACTTTACATAGCTAAATAACCTGAATTTAAATTCCATTTGTGATTTCGTTTTGATCAGGTAAAAGTTCTCAAGTATTTTTAATTTTGTAATTAGATTTTTTTTCTTTTAGATATTAATATGTTTATAGAGATATGTGTAAAATCGACTGGTTGTGGGTTCGATCCCCACTCGAGGAGATGAGAATATTTGCTTAAATTTATATTTTCATTTCTTCGCTCTGGTGTCGAGGCAAGGCGCGGCGTTGAGTTCTGCCACTCAACACGCAATGCCATCAGAATTCGTCAGAAAGTTGGGAACGGTGTGTCCTGTGTCCTGAGTGAGGTGCCCTCTGCCTACTCTGCTGTGTGCGAGACACAGCGTGAAGTTAAAAAAAAAATATATATATATATATATCATCACGTATTGGCAAACTCGACTGGATTATTATCATCCCCGGTATTTAAAACCGGCGTTATGTAATGGTTTTTTGTTTGTTAATGCCGAGCTCCAGTTTCTCTTTTTGTACTATAACTGTGGCACAAAAACTACACCAGAACCAGGACTTCCAGTGTTGGAGAATCCTTCTTTAAGTCCAGAAACTCAGGCTGACCGTCGAATTTGTGGTCCTCTTTGTGGTCTTCAGACCACTACTTGGCCTACCACTACCTATTAATTGCGGCAGACGCAAAACACCAGCAACTAATAAATAAGTCTTTCAATATAAGTCAGCACATTGAGAGGGGATACAAGCATTTTACTCATCTTATTCCTAAGTGCCGATTTGCTTTTCTTCTGATGACCCTAGTGCCTGTGTCCTTGCTGTAGCCTGCAGGGCATAGAATTTTACGTTTCTAGCACTGTAGTGCTAAGTAGTGGCAAGTCACAGCCTTGGTTTGGTACGTCTGAAAGTTGTGAAAAGGTTCCATTGGCATGTGTGAGGCATATCGAACCTGGAGCGAGGCACTCCTCACTAAACATCCGAAGGTAAAATCCTTAAAAAGAAAGTACAACCGAGCCTATAGGTAGTTAAAATGGCATATTGCCAGAGCAAAATCCTAACATATCGCCAAAATCGTTGAGAAGCTTGAGAGCTACCCGTCCGGAACCCGTCAGTTTTACGCCCTCTCGGAGGTTGCACTTGGCAACTTCTTCAGCCAGCCTTCGCTTCCATTGTTGTATACAAAGAATGGCATCTTGGTCTTTACGGCGAAAGAGAAAGCCGCTCTTTTGGGCGCTCTCTTCGCCTCGATCTCTACTTTAGATGACCGTGGAAATACACCACCAACTGTCCTGCGGTGCCAGATCTCAATGTCTGACATTAAGTTCAGCTAAAAAGCTGTTCGGCGTACACAGCCTATCCGACTAATAAACAGCAAGAAACAGGCCTATAGCAATCACCTCCCTGCTTTTTTAAGTCATAGCGAACCTAATAAATATCTACCGGCTCCTGGATTATCTGCAGTAGTATTTCTGCGATAATACGACGTGATTTCCTTCAAAAAGCCTACCAGAGTGGAGAACGAAAATTTATTTATTCTGCCGTGTATAAATTGGACACAAAACCATCAAATTTATTGTCAAGCGCTGCGCTATTAATATTTTTAATCAGTACATTTAACTTAACTTAACTTAACTTAACTTAACTTAACTTAACTTAACTTAACTTAACTTAGCTTCACGCTTTATCCCTAGCGGGGTAGTCAGAGAGAACGGAGCGCCAAACGCTACGGTCAGTACATTTAAATTATATCATATTATAAAATCTTATGACAGCTACTCTTTGGTTCCATTAATTAATACATTTTCGTACCATATTCGCTTATTCCATTGTCAGACTCTTATAATAAATGGTGCCTTAGCTGTAATTTAAGGCAAAAAAGATTAATGCGGCAAACACTAATGTGGCAAGTTTCGCAGGTCACTTGTCTTACGAAAACGAGACGCAAATTACAACAATTTATCATAGGGAGTGACAGAGCAAAAATATATTACAATAAATATTATATCGTGATATATAATTTATACGGAGCTTGATTCAAGATTAATTATTGCACAGAGGGTTAGTATCTGACTAAAGTAATGATTTTAGGTTCGAATTTCACTTGGAGGAATCCCCACTAAAACACTATTTTTTACATGCCTTGGCATGGTTTGCGGGAGAAAGCGTGAAAATAGAATAGCCAAAGGTAACTTAGTGGTTACACATTCTGTTCCTCATATTTCGAGATATCTATATATAGGTCGAGTAACGGAACTCCATGCCTCTTTTTCACAGCTGTCCGAGTTTAATTTTGTTTATTTTAATTTTCCAGCTTTCGTAAGCAAAGCTAACAACAGGCAAAGTGTGGCAAAGCCGTACACTTCGCTAGAAAGAGATTGATTAAAAATATATACAAAATAATTGCTATCATATTCGACAGTAGACGACGGTTTTAGTTAGTAGACGACATACTGATATTGTTTAAAGGATAAGAATATGTTTAAAGGATAGCCGTGGTCGTATGCCACCTATTGTTGCAAAACAGATTCATTATAATAATAAATTAAAATGGAAGGGGTTATATAAAATTTAAAACTTTACATCTTATAATTTATTGAATATATTACACAAGTATGTACTACAAATTTGAGTAGTCTGATAATAATACATACGATAGATACTTAGAAAGGAGTAAATATTTCAACGTAGCAGGACTCGAGGCCTCCACGTTTTGGAAACAAAGCTGCGGTAAAATAAAAGTCCCGCCCAATATAGTTTTTTCCTTATTTAATTTTATATGTCATTATCATTTTAACTAATTTTTAAGATATCCACTATGGTTGTATGTTTAATCCCGAATCGGATAAAGAATTACAAATGTTTTTTATTGTTAGAATAAGCGCGGTGTTTAGTTCCGCCGGCAGAAAGTAGGGAAAGGAGTGTCTTAATACTAGGTTCCGTTTGCTAACGCTACTGTGTGGGATAAAACGTGAAGCTGCTTGTGTACATGTGTCCAAATAAGAAAATATTTTATTGTAGTTTTTGTTTTGTTGATATCTTCGTCATCTCTTAAGCTACAACAGAAGACATCATATTTTTGTACTATTTTCTCTGTCCTCTCATCTATATGTAGAAGGTACGTGAAGTTCAAAAATATATACCTACAAAAGAAAAATAAGAAATCAACGAATTGCCAAATCACAATATGAGGCAATTATAAATCTGAAATTATTCTGGTATAGGACGTCTGTAGAAAAATGCGATGGTTGGTTGCGTTGGTTGGTTGGTTAGTTCTTATGTAAGGTTCTAATGTTTACTTCGATAAAGTTTTTAAAACAATTGATGTATGTATTTCTCAAGTATGTTTCAAGCAAACTACAAAGTTAGGAACATAGAAGACTAAAATAAAAATAGCCCTGGAAAGCCAAAGTAATACAAAATAAGCCAAATATTTTGAAAGATTCGATTAATTATAAATCACTACCATTACTATTACTATAGCTACTAAAACAGTATAATAAGCTAAAATTGCAGGAAAATAAAAATGGGTTCAGATAAGCGAAATATTTTCTCATTTTGGAAACTCGTAAAATGCATGCTTTTAATTTCGTACTTTCGTGTGTAGCGAACATTTTCATGGTACATAATTCTAATTTGTTATTACTTAATTCTTTGAGTCCATGACCATATGTCCAAATGTAATCAATGAACTGGTATTTGAAAAAAAAGAAAAAAGGACGGAATGCAAGATCAGTTTAAATGGTAAATTATTAGAACAAGTTAATGAAGTGTATTAAATATTTAGGAAGTATGTTTAGTAGAATGTGAAGGTACGAGATGGATGCGGAAAAGAGTATTGCTGCCAGTAACAGGTTTACCGGCGCTTTGGCTGCGTTGATGAGATAGCGAAACATCAGCACAGCTATACGTTTGCCGTACACAAAGCAGTGCCGTATAACAGTTACCAACACTGGTATACGGCAGCAAAATATGGATATTACAGAAGAAGAATGAAAGAAAGATGAATGCTGTGGAGATGCGATCTCCTCGTAAGATATGCGGGAGTTAGCTTAGCTGATTGAATTCGCAATGAAGAAATATATAAAATGGCAGGTACTATCGAGGAGATCATGGTGAGACTGAAGAAGAATGTACCACACTATGTATAACCTGAAGAAGAATGTACCATACAAAATGTGCTTAACGCTGTGGTATGGAATTAGTGATAAAAGAATAACAAAAATGATTTATGATGAAAAAGTGAGGGGTAAGAGAGGTAGGGGGAGACCTCGGTTGAACTTCGAAAACACAGTATACTGGAAAACACGGGATACTGGAGGAAAGTCACGTAATAAGTAGGAGTACCCCCTCAGAGGGCATATATGAAGAGGTTGATGACAGTGGACGAGACCAAACAGGTATGTAGAGACCGTAAAGTATGGCGCTCCGTTCCTTCTGACTACCCGGCCGGAGGGATACAGCGTAAAACTAAGCTAAGGTAATCATTAAACATGTCAAAGAAATATAATTTAAAAAAATTAATACATTTCTGCGGCCGTCGTGGCGCAGGGGCACAAGGATGTGACTGTAACGTGACGGTTGTGGGTTCGACCTCCGCTCGAGGGAACTAATTAGTATTTATTAATATTTTAATTTCTTCGCTCTGGCACCAAGGCAAAAATGAGTTGAGTTCCACAACATGCAATGTTTCGAAAAATTTATCGGAAAGTGGTGAACGGAGTATCTTAACACTAAGTTCACTCTGCCTACCCTGCTGTGTATCCTGCACGGGGTAGGCAGAGAGAACCCAGTTTGTGTGGCATTGCTTCGTAATAGAACAAATCGTTCCACCATTCAAGAATCTTCGTCAAATTCAAATACAGGGACTAAATAGAATAAAGAATCTACTTAAAAATTCGGACATAAGCCAAAATCTAATACTTAAAATTATTCATTCTTCGAGTATTGGTAGAATCCACAATCATCACGTTCAAAATCAGACGCTGTCTGACAAACCCACGATAGCCTCTAACAAATTCATGTTTCAGAAATCTTATTTACATAAATATTAATAACAATGCACTCATCGTTACACAATAAAAGCAACGGTTACGCCAGAATCAAGCGCAGCAATCAACACTACCAATCCGCATTCAGCAAAACGGCTCCCGAAAAGACTACATATAAGAGACTACGGTTGAGAGGGTACATTATGAAAATTGCCTTTTCGACGTAAACTGTTATTGTGTGCGAAGTAGGTGTTTTCTCAGCAAACACGTTTGGGAGCACAATGT
>DWLH01002994.1:0-10070 GCA_018249795.1 Heliconius telesiphe telesiphe | reverse complement strand
AGACTGCGCAAGCCATAGGGCTATCAGTTTGATTAGCTTAGGTAGTAAAGTTTATGCTAAAGTTTTAGCGAGAAGAATGCAAGAGAGATCTGAAAGGCTGTTGTGGGAGGCCCAAGGAGGCTTTAGATCTGGAGGAGGGTGTATGGATCAGATCTTTACCCTCCGCATGATCACGGAAAAATTTTTGGCCGTTTACCAAAAAGTTTTCTGTGCTTTTGTGGACTTGGAAAAGGCGTTTGACAGGGTTGTAAGAGCGAAACTATGGGAGATACTACCCCGGTACAATGTGAGCGGACCCTTGCTGCAGGCTGTAAAGTCTCTTTACAGAGATCACTCAGCCTGCGTGCGAGTAGGAGCTGGCACGTCGCCCTGGTTTGACATCCGATCGGGTGTTAAACAAGGTTGCGCCATGTCAGCTTGGTTGTTCAATTTGTTTTTGGATAGCTGTCTCCAAGGAGTGAAACAAAGTGATATGGGAGTGAAAGTAGGTGACCTGAATGTGAATTGCCTGCTGTACGCAGATGATGCAGATGCGGTGGTGCAAAATCTAAATCTACATCAGAATTACACATAGGCAAAAATTTGACTTTTTTATTTTATTGTGAAATAAAGTTTTTTTCTAAATCCTTTCAGTAGTTTGTGGGTAAAAGTGTAACAAACATCCATCCTCACAAACTTTGACATTTATAATATTAGTAGGACGTTTATAATATGCTTGTATCGTGTACCTATGCGCATAATTACCGCAAAATATGTAGAGTAGTTTAAAAGATTTACGTGTTCTTATATCATTAGGTGGCTTTAGTTTTTGACATTATGTAATAAAAAGTATCTTTTATTTAATACATTTTAATAAAATTTAAATTCAGAATACATTTTATTCGAATAGACTTTACCATGCACTTTTACAACACATGTACAAATATACACTCGAAATATGAATGTTCTGAAAATAGTCAGAAGTAAAATCTTATTATTTAAGTGTCACAATTTTAACATTAATATATAATTGTATATTTCATTCTCCCATATTTTAGAGACAAAAAAAAAAATTTTAGAGTTTAGGATTTCTCTTCATATTTTTTAATTTCGACCCTGACTTGAACCTGATCCGTACCAGCTACGTATCTCAGACATAACTAACTTCTAAATGTTATATAATTTTCATATTATCAAAAAAAACTGATTCATCTCGCATATTGTATCCCGTTTACAGCACGGTAGGCAGAGGGAACCTAGTATTAGGATAATCCGTTCCCCATGATCAAAGGTATCAAACGAGGATCAATTATGATCTTTAAAATTACTCATTTTAATTTATTCTAAATTAAAATATAATACAAAAAGTCGAAAGGAATCGTCTTTTGACAAGTGATAAATTAACTCAATCATGTTCCAGATAAATAAAACAATTTGCGTTCCATCTTTCCTGAACATCTCATTCTAATAATAATACTCTAAAATTTTTCTTTTAGCTAAATTTGAATGCTAGACGGAGAAAAAGATATATGATTCACAATCATTCAAATGCCCTACACTACGATGGGCCTCAAAAATAATAAAATATAATATATTAATTTTAAATTTAATATTAGTAAAATGTTATTTTAAACTTAATGACATTAATAAAATATTAATGTTATATTACTGCAGGATATAATATAAAGTAAAAAAAACGTATCAAAAATTCATAAAATTTCTCTTAGAGTCTTAACTAAATCGAAAAATTGTAAGCGCGACCTGATTTTCAGTTTATCCAGCCCAGAGTGTATAATGTTAATTTAAACTTCATGAGGCGCTGTCTAATTACAAACACAACGGTTGTGGATTCGATTCTCACTCGAATAAATGAATTGTATTTACGCTCGTTTTCGCCCTTTTCTTTGGGCTTCACACTACCGTGTGTCCTTAACATAGTAGGATAGGCAGACGGAACCTGGGAACCTCCGTTCCCATTAAGACGCTTCCGTTCCCCGCTTTCCACCGAATTTTGGAGGCATTGCGTGTTGAGTGGACCAAAACCAGCCAGAGCTAGGAAATGAAAATATTACATATTTAACTTCCTCGATCCCATTCGAGTCGATCGAATCCACAACCTGTCGTATTTACAGTCACAGGCTTGTGCATCTGCCCTATCCTGCCTACCAGGTTTCTGGTGATTAATGCGGCAATAAATCCAGTGTAAGAGTTTTATTTAGAGTATCATTATTTGCAAATAAATAGAAAAAAAGCTCATAACAAAAGAATTTAATAAAACGGTTCAATAGTGAACTATTTAATATATTGGAAGGGGTCATACATACAGTCCCTTCTCGCTAAACAAATATTAATAAAGTGCAATGCAATATTGTTCGAATATTGGTGAAATAAATCTATGATACGATACGATACTTCACATAGCTTCATAAATCATTTATGAAAAAAAGGTAGTGCCAATACTTGCATGCTTACAAGAATTTCTCTAACCTAATTGGATCTTCAATTTTCTTCTCATGTTGTCGGCACTTAAGCAACGATTTGGGTCAGCACTTAAAATACCCATAGTCCCGGAAAAACAAGTTGTTCTAAAGGGCGTACGGATTATTTTTTTCGGAAAAGCTTCGTATTATAAGTACAGCATTATTTAATTAGCTTAACTTATTCTCATATAGCTATTAAGATATAGACATCACTTTTGTATCATCTTCTTGCTTAGCTCTATTTAAAAAAAAAAAAATTTTTTTGCTTATATTAAAACACTGACTACAATGGTAACTTATGCGTATTTTTAAAAATTAAGTACTAGTAAGTAAGTGAAAATTAATCCTCAATATCACGTTTTTTGATTTCGGGAATTTTGGTTTGAACGAGGCAAACGAGCGTACGGGTCACATGATGGTAAGTGATCACAGCCGCCCACGATCCCGCGCACTACACCAGAGGAGCTACAGGTGCGTTGTCGGCCTTTAAGGTGGAGATAGACGCGCTTCTTAAAAGATACCCAGTTCATATCGACCTGGAAACACTGGCACAGGTAGGCCATTCCACAGCTTAGTAACGCGTGAAAGGAAGTTCCTACGAAACCGTACAGTAGTGGAGTGCCACGTATCTAGATGGTGTTGATAATGCTTAAGTTTGTGACGTACTGCACAGTAAGTGCGTTTAGAAAATTCGGCGGCAGGTAACAGGTCAAACAGTTCTCCAGAATACTCCCCATTATAAATGCGATAGAGAACGCACAGCAAGGAAACATCTCTAATGCAAAGCTAATGTGTCAAGCCAAGACAGACAAACAGATCATTAAGACAATTAAATGTCAAGCTGACACTGGGGTGCACCTGGGTTTTTTTGTGGTTAACGCACTAACTTGTGTCTTCTTGGGATTGAATTGAACCAAGTTCCTTTCACCCAATGAGTAAACATTCCCTAGGGATGCTTCAACTGAAGACAAAAGTTTATTTCGGCACTGGTCGACATTTTGCCGAGAAAGACATGCGCAGAGTAAACAGCTTCCACTGTGCTATCATCTGCTTAGCAATGAATGCTAGAATCTTCTAACATATCATTGATATGCAGAAGAAACAGCGTAGGGGACGGCACGCAGCCTTGGGGAACACCAGCGTTCACGGGCATATGTTCGGAGCAAAAACTGTCAACAGCGACTTTAATGCTGCACCCAGTGCAAAAACTGGCGATTCAGTTGCATAAATTCTCGAAAAGTTCATAGGATGGAAGTTTAGCAAGGGGCGCCCCATGCCACACTCAATCAAATGCCTTCACCATGTCCAAACTAACTGCCAGGCCCTCTTTTTTGCTTGCAATAGCCACAGCCCAACGGTGAGTTAGGTAAACCAGAAGATCATCGGTTGAGTGACCATGGCGGAAGCCATATTGACGATCATTAATCAATCGGTGATCCTTTAGATAAACCAAGAGCTGGTTATTGATGATGTTCTCCATGACTTTTGAGAGTAGGGAGGTGATAGCAATGGTCCTGTAGTTAGAGAGATCGGAACCATCGCCTTTCTTCGGGAGGTAAAACGTGGCGTTGAATTTTGTCTCTAAATAAGTATTATAACAATGAATTTTCTCTGCCTTGCGAAAGAAAAATAGTTTAAGTATATAAATAAAACATACAAAATTAATCGACAAAAAAATCTTGATATCTTTTTTTACGATGACAACACTGTACCTACTTACTTATTTAAAATATTAATCATAATTAATTGAAGCCAATCGTGGCGCAGAATCACTTGGTGTTGAATTCCCACTTGAGAAAAATCTTCGCTCTGGTGGCAAAGCGCGACGTTGTGTTCCACCACTCAACACTCAACACCTTCAAATTTCGGCGAAAATTGGGAAGCAGAGTATCGTAACACTAAATTCTGTCTGCCCCTGCTACATCAGGAATACAGAGCGAAACTGAAAAAAAAAACAATTACATACAAGACCAGAGTCCCGCATATACTTATTAATTCTAGAGCTGAATACAATTTGATGTTGAAGTAGATCTACACTTAAATTACCTTATTGAAATTACTTCTGGACGAGTCCAGAAGTAATTTCCTCGGGCGCTGTGAGATGAAAAGGTTGTTTTCGTTAAAATTAATTATATTAACTTTATCCAGATAAAGTGAAAGTTTGATGAAATTCTCACTTAACTAATTTGAAGCACCTAATCTAATTGCTCAATTTTTTTTTATTTTTTGAATGTTTTCGTTTTGTTTGGTTATTTTGTTTTATTTTAAAGTTGATATTTGAATTTAATATTTCACTAAAAATAAATATAATCATAAATTATGAGAAAAGGTTATTTTTGTAACAAAAAATAGTACTACAAATATGATCAGATGAAAAAACTTGTATTGAAAATTATTGACTTATTTACAAGACGAGTCGCCGACGCGGCGACCGTCTTGCCTTTTACCGAGCGGGCTTTACTGAAACGTTTTTGTTGTATAGGTATTAGATTATACCAGGAACATAACATAACTATATATAAACCAGGAAGGCAGAGGGAGCCTAGTTATAAAACACTCCTCTCCTCACTTTCTTCTGAATTCCGGAGGCATTGCGTGTTGAGTAGCGAAACTCTACGCCGTGGCTTGCACCAGAGCGAAGCAATAAACATATTAAATATTTAATTTCCTCGAATGAGAATCGAACCCACAATCTGTCGCGTTTACAGGCGTCACACGTTTCTGTTCCAACACCACGACTGGCCTCTAAGCTATTAGCCTACTGTAACATACTCACTAGAATTTATTTCGAAGATCTGATCTGCTGAGAAACCCTAGCAGCCTGTATAAAGTGTGAAAGATACTAATATACGACCGTAGGAAAAGTTAGTTAAAATTATGAGCAGCTTCTGTTGGCTCTAAAAATGTAGGTCATTTATTTCCCATGCTGAATGTAGGTAACTTCACTTAACTTCACCCTGTATCTCTAGCGGAGTGATCAGATAGAAGGGATCGCCAACCGCTCCGGTCTCTACATACCTGTTTCGCCTCATCCACTGTCATTAACCTCTTTAAACATGCTCTCCGGAGAGTCCTCATGCTATTTACGTTACCTTCCTCCAGTATCTTTGACACTGTATCTGAGAAGGTCAACTGAGGTCCCCCCTACCTTTCTTAGCCATTATTTCATTACTCATTCATTCGACATGCCCAAGACAGCTGAGCACATTCTTCTTCATTCTCACCTTAGAGTAGACTGTAAATAGTTGTGAATAATCACAACATGGGACATACTAATAGAATTCAACATGGGACATACTAATAGAATTCAACATGGGACATACTAATAGAATTCAACATGGGACATACATTACATACATTCAACTTATAAAAGTTGAATGTATGTAATGTATGTCCCATGTTGAATTCTATACTGTAACGCGACGGTTGTGGGTTCGATGTCCACTCGGGGGAATGAAATATTTAATATTTTCATTTCTTCACTCTGGTAACAAGTGTTGAGGTTCACATCTCAACATCCAATGCCTTCAGAATTCGGTGGAAAGTTTCTAATGGAAGCGTCTTAATGGGACGCCCTCTGCCGACCCTACTATGTGCGGGATACAGCGTGAAGCTAAAAAATATATTATTTTCTCAAACAAATATTAACTTAAAGGCACACGCATAGTCGCGTAAAACGCGTCCATATTTCATATTTTAGTACTTTGGTAATTACATTACATATATGTTATGGCATTCGCCCTGGTTATAGCCGGATTGTGTTGTAAATGATGGTCTAAAATTGATTGAAATAATATATACTACGGCTACATTTAACTTAATCATGCGACATCTTTGACGATGTCGTAGGTTTAGGTAATTTTTACTATACTGTGATAACAATAGGTCAAAGTTCTTTCTTAGGATTCCGTATCTTTTAAGGGAAAAAGAAATCCTAATACCAGATCACTTTGTTGTCCGTCTGTCTGTCTGTCAAGAGCCTTTATCTCGGTAACGCTTAGAGATATTGAGTTGAAATTTAAACCATGTACCTAGATCTACAACCCCATGATTTCCTGATAAAAGACGTACTTCTACATTTATTTATTAAAATGGCAAAAAACGCGTATTCTGACACTATAAAGGGAATCAAAATTGATAGGTTTATTCTGGTTAACCTAGAATAATAAAAATCTGAAAACTATACATTTGTGGTTAAATCCTAAAAATTTGGTATTAAAACCGCTAGTTCAAGTAATGTATCAGATGCAAGAGCTCTGGCTAAGCTAAACCTGAATTTCAGAAAAAGCTCGAGACCTCCAATTTCTGTACGGAACCCTTGTGTAATGATTTTATAGTTATTAGTTTTAATATTCACAATAATTTATTATAAAAATGTAAATCAACCTCTTTGTTTAATAAAAAGATGTTTAAAAATAAGTAATATAGAACTGTCACCAGAGAACATTAATAAAATGGCGCTTTATGTGGTCGGAAAATTCGAGGTATACTTTTATATTTGGAGCGGAAGAAGAAAGAGGTCGTCTAGAATAACATATTATATTAGAATTTAAGATGGACATTGTACAAGCTTAATAGTATTTTACTCTGGAAGAAATATAAGTTCTGTAAAAGCTTCGAGGTGTTTGATTTCTTTACACTTGATGGGCGAGACTGACACGCGCTCGTCCAGTTTTTTTTTTTTAAATCTGATTAGGCCAACCTTGATAAGACGTTGAGTTCCGCCACTCGACGCGCAATATTTCAAAGAAAAGCGAAGATCAGATCATATATAGAAATTCGAGATATATTTAATGCTTAGTTGTTCCTGTAACTAAAAATAAAGTATGGAATACATATATTATAAGAAGATTAATGTTGACTAACATGGCGTGACACTGGCGAAGTGATTGGTGCTCAACTGGCACGCTCGTAGCGCCATAAATTAAGAACTGAACTGATAAACTTCTGGTAGGCTAAAAAGTGTAACGTTTTATGTGCTGCCACTAACATGAGCTTACCTGATTGTTTTAACATGATAATTGTATTTAGACTATCTATTCATCTTTACCATACACAGGACGCGTGTCCAGGGTACTTGACCTCACGTGGTCACCGAACGGGCACCAAAGTTATTTAGCGTTTATTTTTCAATTGGGACCCTTATTCGAGTGTTCCCAAGGTATCTGATAACTTGTTACAATAGAAAATTATATTTTATTTTATATTTTTTGTTACATTTTAAATACTTTGTTGTTTGTAACTTTTATTAGCTAAATGCACAAGCAATGTTCAGTGAAACTCCAGGGGCCAACACCAACAATGTTTATCCATGTACATTTTTTTAGTTTCAAGCTAAATCCTGCACATAGCAGGTTAGCAGAAGAAACCTGGGAATCTAGTGTTAGGATATTCCATTCCTATTAAAGCGCTTCTATTCCTCACTTCTACCTTGGCATTCATTCCGGCGAATGATGCCACGGTCTGCCGTTTTGCTCCACATACTAGACTTTGCACGGTCTTTAACATCCCTGCTGGTTAGTTCATTGGATCTTATGTCCTGTGTCACGATATCCAACCAGCGCTTACTTGGGCGTCCGGGAGGTCTCATTCCAGGGCATAGCGTCATCATGGCACAGCGGCACAGCGTCTGTAAGCGCGACCGTTGTGAATTCGATTCCGATTGTGGAAATGAACTATTTTAATATTTTTTTTCATCGCTCTGATAACAAGGCCAGAAAGAATTTTTTGAATCGACCTTTGCCTGTTGATTTTTACCTATCTGTATTATCTGCAATACGTGAAATATGAAAGTAAAATAAATACAAACATTGAGAAGACCAGGGATTTTGTATTCCAAAAGGGCTAACACGGAGTCTTGAAAGCCAGGGAGATTGATATGACACTTTATTGTAATAATACCACTTTGCTTTGTCCTTAGCAAGAATAGTAAAATATATTATGAAGTTGCGAAGCGAAAACAAAAGATTAAGTGAACGCATATTTGAAACTAAGTTATTATATACGCAGTTTATAGTGTGTAATAGGGTAGGCAGTGGTATCTGGGGAAACTAGTGTTTAGACACTTTCGTTCCCCAATTACTGAAATGGGGACCCAAGTGCGGACAGACGCCACGACCGTCATATCGCACCCTTGTGCCCCTGCGTCACGACGGCCTTATGATGATTTTGATTTGAATTAAAACATATTACATAAAAAAACCATATTAAATACAATTACATCGTTGTTTTTAACTTTTAGCAATTAGCTTTTAAGTGTAACTTAACACATTTTGGCTTAAAATTGTTTACTTTCCGCGATTGCGTTACCAACGTGGGAAGTAGAATTTCCAAAGTTTGTTCTTATAAATGGAAATAAAATTAGTTGGTACATTTGATAATAATACTATTGAAACATTATTTTGATACAATTATAAATGATATGATTGTTTGATGTTTGTAATTAATGAACAACAATAATTAATGAATGTTTAATTTATTAGGGCCTTACTTTGCTACTCTTTCATTTGTTCTCTTATTTTAGCAATATAACAACAGTATGTAATAGAAAATGTTGTATCTGCAGAACTAACGAAAAAAAAATCTATATTGAACAGTAAACTACTTTCGTCAATCGTCTATATTTATAAATAAATATCGTTTTCACGGAATTGGAGACATCATATATTGAGTGACGGAACTTAACACCGCACTATTTTGTTGCTCTGGCAAACGGGGGACAATTTATTTGTTCATTTCACAGGGGCTTTAGCGTACAACTGTAAACGCGATAGGTTGTTTGTTTAATTTCCACTAGAGGAATTTTCACTTCCTACCTCTGGTAACAAGTCAAAGCTCGCTGTTGAGTACCGCCATTCAATAAGCAATGCCTCCAGAATTTGGCGGAAAGTGGGAAACGGTAGTGGCTTAATGGGAACGAAGTGAGTTAGCACTAAGTTCCCAGGTTGTCTGTGCCTACCCTTCCATTTGTAGGGCGCAACGAGAACCAAAAAATAATTATTTTATTCCTCCAATTGGAATCAAATGCACAACTATCGTATTACAGTAGTCAGACATTGTCTCACCGTAGAGCGATTCCCCCTATAATTTATTATTATTATATTATGTTAGGACCTTGAATAAGTGCTGTTTTTTAAAAGATGGCGTTGCGGCACTGTGTGCATGGAATTTCGTACGGTAACGAACCACCAAAGTAGTACTATATGTAACCTCAAATTATAGTAGAATAGTGTTTACTACAGTGTCAACTACATATTTATTTTCCCTTTGTGAAAATGTGTACTTTTGTGCCAAATAAATGTTTTGCGGGGAATTTTATTGCACTGCTTTATTCAGAAAAAATCTGCAGCAGAAGCACACAGAATTCTTGTTGAGACATATGGTGACAATGCTTTGTCGAATACAACGTGCAGAGACTGGTTTAGGCGCTTCAAAAGTAATGATTTTGACCTTGAAGACAAAGTGCGTTCTGGAGCACCGACAATATTTGAAGACAAAGAATTGGAGGCATTGCTTGAAGAAGATCCATGTCAGACGTTAGTAGAGCTCGGGAAAACGTTACAAGTAGATGCGTCAACAGTTTCAAAACGTTTAAAAGCGTTAGGAATGATC